>MCJB01034407.1:86781-118750 GCA_002018475.1 Nicotiana obtusifolia | reverse complement strand
TATATATATATATATATATATATATATATATATATATATATATATATATATATTTTACGTAGGTGTCTTGTCATAGCTCATCACTAGCTCGTCGAGGTTGGGCTCGACACTTACGGAGTACGTTGGGTCGATTTTACTCATGCTACACTTCTGCACTTCTGTTCCAGATACTGGTATTGTTCCTCGTGGTGTTTAGAGGTGCATCTGCTCGGATAATACTTACTTCGGAGACTTGAGGTATAGCTGTTGGTGTTCTCAGACCTTTGTCCCCTTTCCACTTCATATCATTACTGTTATCTATTCGAACAATTGTATTTATTTCATACTATACTTGTAGACTTCAAGTTGCTCATGTACTTGTGACTTCGGATTCTTGGGAGTAGTTAACATCGCGTTACTTTTATTCTCAATGCGTTGAATTCTGAGTTTATTTCTCGTTAATTGTCATTACCTTATAATAATGGTTAAAAATTGGTTAATACTTTATTAATGCCGACTTTCCTAGCAAGTGGATGTTAGATGCCATCACGGTCCTGAGGTTGGGAATTCCGGTTCATGACAGAAAGCTCGTTCCGCCACTTCGACAAAACTCTTTCGTAATAACTTTTTCTAAAATTTAATATGTCTGTTTATCCTCTGTAGGCTCATAATTCAGATATTGGTGTAAATGATCTATTTTTGCGTGTATTAGCTTAGGGATTTGATCCTAGAGCAGAATGATGTCTAAGTACGAATCCGTAAATGGGTACAAGTTTGATGCAGAAGAATGGTCTAAGAGTAAAAAAAATCAATAGTAGTGGGGTGTGTGTGAAATGTAATGAGCATGTTGATTATATGGTGTGCTTCAGGAGATTTTAGAAACTCGAGTATAATGGTGGTTGGCTGAAGAAAAAGTTGACATGTTTTTAGTGTAAGTATTATGATCCAACACCTAATAGAGGTATAAACGCGCATTCTCAGTAAAAAAAAATAGTTAAAATAAAGAGCACGAGGAGGTATGGACTCTATGATCCATTTATCATTGCACAAAATGTGAAACAACTGTATTATGCACCTTATACTTTGCGCAAGAATAAATCTGCATGATGGATAGTGATAAAAATAAAGTCGTGGATAGAGTTGAAGTCGAGGGGCCTTGGAGGTGCTTAACTCTTTCTTATTATTTGAAATAATTATTGTCTTAGTTTCATAACATGTTTCAACCCGGCTTTTCATGAATATGGAACCCCATGTGGGGGCTGCGAGAACGAGTGTTGTGCTTGCCCCAACTGATACCACCATTTATTACTGTGAACTAGCCTTCTTCAGTGTAGGCAGGTATTTCTTTAGAACAGATTCATTACAGAACAGAAAATCAAATTTAGAATCAATCGCGCTTTAGAACGAACAACACACCAGCTACCAGACACCTAACGAGGTAAGAGAGGACTAGTTGTCCCTTATGTTCCTCTAGTTAACAGCGAGGATCTTTCCCTTGAATTGAAAAATGTTAATATGCCTCAAGATGAAGAGAGTGAAACTAACCTGAAACTTCTGATCTTGATCTTACGATTGCACTCAGGAAAGGGGAAAAAGAGCTTGAGGCAGGAGATGCAGGAGCCGCCAGCTGGATCGACCAACAAATGATAGGCCAGAGAGATGGGCTCATTCGACTAATCAGTGATCCCTGGGCCTACCTAACACATATGTCCCTTAAATAAGGGATTGGTTGATCGGAAAGCTCAGGCAGGAGTAGGACATTCCATACAAATCTTTCTGATCCGCTAGCTTTAGCTAATGCAGGCCGATTGGGATCCCAGCAGTCAAACCACTATGTTCCTTCTTCACCCTCCTTCCAATCAAATCTATTCCTTGATTGCCCCGCAAGTTAAATAAGGGATTCTAATGCTTCATGAAGCCAAATAAGGGCATAAATCACTCTATAGAGTCTTGAGTGCCGACCCTTGGTTGTACCGTACTAGAATGATATTTCAAGTGTTAAAAAAGTTGTGAATGATGAATTAGCAGGTGAATTACAGGTTAGCGAATGCCTATAGGAAGAATTCGATCTTTCTGTTTTTAGAGGAAACCTAAATGATTATGGGGAAGGAACATCCATGATGATGAAGATTTAATTGATGAACGTGAAAAAGCGAGGAAGAATTACTCACATAAAAGTGATAGATCACATTTTAAGAAGTGAACAAATTCTTATAAAACACTCATATTAAGAATACATGTTTAGAGTCATATCAATAAAAATCAATTCAAGTACATTATTACGATTTTCTTTGATAATTCTTTTATTTTTTCGAGATGAATTTATAATAATTTCATTAAATAAATGTTTGCATTTTTAACCTTAACTAACATCGGAAACTTTGGTCCATTGATTTTTTGATCTTTTGACATATAGGAGATTACGGGTTTGATCTCTAATTCTCTATAGACGATACTTGTGTATAGGACTTTGGATAAGGTATTTGGGCCTCTGCTTGTACAAATGCCACGCATAATATCCTCACTCTTCTCGAATTCTGAAATGAAAAAAATTAAGAATAAAATATTTCTTCCATTTCACTTAAATTAATTTTTTTTGTTGTGCGTGAAATTCAAGAAAGAGAAGAAAATATGAACATGTGATAATATTAATATAATTAAAAAACTTTAAAAATTTATGATCTTTAACATGTTATAATATTTGTGTTGCCATAAAAATTGCTAGTAAAATAAAATAAAAAGTCTAAAAATTAATTTGAAATTTACAAATAGATAAAGTAAATGAGTATTTAATATTTTTGAATGTAAATGGCAGTTAGAAGGCTGTGCTTGTTGGGAAATAGGAGACCGCAGCTGATGGTGGATTTCTTAACTTCTAAGTTTAGACCACCAGCCACGAAAACGGATACTTTCTCCGTTTTGATTCCATGTGCCTTATTATTTTTTAATAATGAATTTTTATATTTTCATATTTGTCACTATCATTTAAGTTTAATATTATATTTAATTTATTATTAATGCATATATTTTTATAAGAGTGACATGCCATGATATTTATAATCACTAGATTCAAGAAGTATTTTTTTATATGTAAAAAGTACATACTACATACTATTAGTTCCGAATCACAAGATTTAATAATATTTTATATTTAAATATCATGCTCTCAAATCAAACTAAGATGCAGAAGATGAAATAAAGAAAATATATTTTGATGCGAATGCGCTCTTCTTGTTTATGTTTAGTAGAGTTTAATATTGAGATGTGGGTTATCTAATATTGACATGACATGTGATATATAACCCCGTTTTCTCTCGCTCTCTGCGAATTGCGAATTGATGGCACTTGTTGTTTTTGTCCACGCTAATGGAAACAAAAGTATGAAAAATAGTCTTTTAATTAAAACGTAAGCAATGCTTTCAGCTCATTTAAAACGTTTATACTTGCCTTGTTTATGGTAAATGCCGAAACAAATGAATAGTTTAACATATTTCGATTTTGTATGGAGTTTATAACAAAATTAAACATTTATAATAATAATATATATGTGATTTTACAAAAATTTATTTAAGATATAAATTTTATTGTTGTTATTATTTGTTACTCTATTTTTACTATTTCTTGAGCCGAGGGTCTATCGGGAAACAGTCTCTCTACCTTCACAAGGTAAGGGTAAGGTCTGCGTACACATTACCCTTCTCACACTTCACTTATGAGATTACACTAGGTTTGTTGTTGTTGTTGTAAAAAAAAATTAAATTAAATATTTTTTAAATATAAAAATTATGTTACTTTTTAAAACGAATTAATTAAAAAAATTCTCTTATAAAATATTGAACGAAGGGAATAGTTGGATCCTATTTCTTTATGAAGTATAATATAATGGCCATTTGTAGCATGAAAAAAAAAGGAGTAAGAAGAAGAAACTGAAAACAAAACAGATGGGGAAAAATCGGAAAAACTTGTTAAAATTCATATCTAAAAAAACTACTATAAATTCATTAGGTCAGTCAATTGAAATAAAACGTATCCTTTTCAGTATACTCTAAAAGATGATCGTTTTGAAAATTGTAAAAATAATTTAATTTAAGTTTCTCATTTAATTCTTAATTTCTTAATGATAAATTTTTATAATTACATAAATACTATGACATACTTAAAATAACAAGTGTAAAAATTCTTATATATATGAACTTGTAACCGCATATTAAAGGTCATAAAATTTAAATACTTTTATTTTTTGCTTAAATATTATGCTCAAATCTCAATCAACTATATTCAAACGATATTGGAGTGGAAGTATTAGTTAACTTGATCTTTAAGAAAGAAAAAACATCTTTATTATAAAATCAAAAGCAAACACGTTACGTGTATTTCCTGTAGGAGGTAGATGAGCCACGTGGAGTGAATCTTTTTGTACTTTGTATGCTTTTACTCATGATGTGGCTGAACCATATTCATGTACTAATATTTGGTTTGGTACTGGCAGTTAAAAACGGCAGGGCAGGCAAACTTAAAACTTTCACGCTGCAGCTTCAATAATTCCAAACTGGGATTTCTGTCTTCTTCTAAGAAATTCAAGTGCCTATAAGAGCCTACTTTCTGATTCTATTGTCGTAGTAATAATAATAGGCTTTGATTTAGTATCGTCTTAAGATAAAATTTAGTATCTTCTTATCTTTTGTTTGTTTATTAATTCTGAGCTCAAAAATTTCAGGATTAAAAATAATATCGAGATAATTTATACATATCAAAGAGTGAAATAGTAATTTCAAGATAAGTTATCACAGGATAAAACAGTAAAATTGACAGTCCCAAATTAATATAACATACCAAACAATCAATAAGAAATAATATCAGAATAATTAATCACAACATAATTAATTTTACTATGACTAATCCTAACATAATTTATTTTCAAACCAAACGACTCCTCAGTGCTATGAACATAAACTTGAAAAAGGATTATGTTGTACCCGTCAATTAAGTTTACTCCATCAAATCAAATACTGCATGTAATCGATTCAAACGATTACGAGGTTCGAATGGCAAGCATGGCAAATTAAATCCAATGAGTCTTAATTCTTAATGCATTGAGCAAAGGAAGTAAATTCAAAAACGCAGATCTCTATCGTAACCAGACAACCCCAGCATATTTGTATTTACTTGAATTCAGGTGCAAACCGTGAGACTATCACATTCTTTGATCAGTTTTAAAGGGAAATAACACCTTGTTTCATCACGTGGCACAGCCGGTTCAAAATGCCTATGCAAACACAAGAGAAAGTGACAAAAAATTTACTCTCGCTGCCCAAATTATTGTCATATTTTCGTTTTTTGTCTGTCCAAAAAAAATATAGAAATAATTTAACTTTAAAGTTTTTACTTTTATCCTTAATTAATAATTTACAGTCACACAAAAATTAATAATTTATTTTAGACTATAAGTTTTAAAATTAATAATTTACTTAAACTGGGACGCAGGACGTATTCCTTCCATTCATGTTTAATTGTCTACTTTGGACTTTTCACGTCCCTAAAAAATAATAAATAAAGTGTATAATTTATCATGATAGTCATATTAACTGATGTACAACTTTAAAAAATAATTTAAAATGAGTAATTAATGCTAAAGGCAAAATAAAAAAAATAAATTATTTTTTATTTGATATAAAAAAAAATGATAAGTAAAAATAAAAAATTATTTGTAGATACTTGACAACCTAAAGTGTACGGAGGTTGTACAATAATATACAAAATAGGTGAGTACAAGTACTATTTATTTTTGAACTTGTAATAAATGGCACATAGAGAACGGTGATTGCAACACATGGATAACCACAAGTTCTTGGTTCAGATTGTTTTGTCAGCCACGGAAATATATATTTTAACGTGAATGTAGTCTTCTTTTTCTGTAGAATCTAAAACTGATATGTGATAGACTATCTTAGCAGCCACGTCGGAATCGGAATTAGATATTTTGACGTGAATGTAGTCTTCTTGTTCTGTAGGTAGAATCTAATACGGACATGTGATAGCCTCTTTTCCTTTCGTTTTTCTGCGGCTTCTTTTTGTGTCCTTTAGTACCTTTAAAACGTAAGCAATGCTTTCATCTTTAAAACGTTCTTAGTTAAGATTCGTACACGTGTACATGAACGGAAAACCTTGTACTTTTCCCTATGAGTATTTTTCCTTTCAATTTAGATGATAGGTTGATTCGGCACGAAATTTAAGAAAAAAAAAGATTTTTAAACTTGTGATATTAAAAACTTAAGGGATAAAAGCTCAAGGGATCATGACGTTTGTGTGGTTATAAAAGCTTTTCATTAAGAGTGCCATGAGTAAAATGAAGGGTTGGATAGGAAAGTAATAGGATGGCATTTTCCGTATGAATTAGATTATCTCTAATTATATGAATATTTTATTCTTTTTTAAACGAACTAATAAAAAAAATATATCATCTAAATTGAAAGGAAGAAAGTATATTATTTTGACTTTAAGTAATCATTAAGAAAACAGTAGTAAGGTAGGTAAAGTAGTGTTTTGCTAATTTTTGTTTTCTCAAGGATATATATTAAAGGAGACAACCATCAAAAGGTTTACGAGCCTCGTTTAGAAGCCAAACAAGGAACACGTGAATAAGATCAAAAGGGACTAAAATGAAAGAAGGAAGCCACATATCGCGGCATAAACTTCTACTTGAAAAGCTAAGAGCGCCTAGTTGTCGGCTTGGAAACTAGACAATTAAATTAACCTCCTCTCTTCTTTAATGTGCAAGTACTATTCCCTCGATTGTTTGTACAAGTGCCGCCAGCTTCAATTCTTTTTCCTATTCCCAGATCACATCAAATGTATCTATATATTTATCTCTACATTTATATCTTATAGTATTTATTAAGGAATAATTATTATTCTATTTTAATAAAGTTTTAAACGAATTATATATAAGTATTTGTTATTTGTTTATATAGTAGATGATTTAGTGTATAGAGTTTAGCTTATACCCGAAAGATTAAATTATTGGTTCTTATAAGTATAAATTTTGAGTTCACAATCTAATGATGGAATTTGACAAACCATCATGAATGATTATGTAACGACCCAATAAGTCGTTTTGAGTACTAGCTCCCCTGTGTTTCGAAACCTTTCATAGCTTAATTTGATGATTTACGACTTTCTTGCGTAGTCCGTGTTGATTTCCGAAAAGTTTATATGTGAATTTTTGTAAAGAAAATGTGATTTTTGACTTTGAAAATGGCTAGAATTGACCACGATCAATATTTTTGGTAAACGAACTCAGATCGGTGTTTTGTCGACTCCTATAGGTTCGTATGATGTTTTCGGACTTGCACACATGTTTGGTTGGGGTCTCGGGTGACCCAAAGCCGTTTCGGCACTTTATGTGAAAAGTTTAAAAATTGAGTTTAAGTTTGAAAAATCTTGAGTTTTAATGATCAATTCTTGATTTTTGATGTTATTTTGATGATTTGAGCTCGCTAGCGAGTTTATATAATGTTATTACACTTGTATGAATATTCAGATTGGAGCCCGAGGGCTCAGGTGAGTTTCGGATGGGTTGCAGACTGATTTGGTATGACAATTATGTTCACTACTAGAAAATGCCAAATTTCCGACCATGAAATCCGTCAGAAATCAGTTCGAGATCTCTTATTCCGACGGATTTCAAGTGGTCGAGAAAATGATGGTCGCAAAATATTTGCGACGAAATCGTCGCAAACTTCTGACCATTTTGGTCGCAATGAGGTATTGTTTAGTTGACCGGATGAAATTAATGCTTGTGACCACTTTGCTCGGTATATTTGTGACCGATTCAGTTGCACTATTATTAATATAAATTAATTATATATATTAAATTTTCTGACTGATTTGGTTGGTACTTTAATTATTATTTATTATTTTATTAAAAATTTTCCGACCGAATTGGTCGAAATCAAGAAATTAAAAAAAATATTATTAAAATTCTGACCACTTCAGCCTCAAATCTGGGAATTTTCAGGTCCAATTTCCTACCACTTTGGTCGGAAATCAGTCGCAAAATTTGGTAAAATGTAGCAGAATTTTGCTGTACTTTAAAGCTACACCCCCTGCCAAATCAAACAACTAGTACACAATAGCCAATGTCACAAATATTCTATCAATAGAACCTAAAACAACAAGTATCAAACTTGTTTAAACATAACAAAACTATCTATTCTATTAAACCACATAAAAATCTAAAGCTTTCAACCAAAATCACATTACACCAAGTCTAAAACGAATAAAGTTTTGCAACAACCAATCAAGTCTAAATATCATATTACACAATCCCGATCCTCATCGGTTACAATCTCTTCACTGTTAGATTCTTCTTGTAACGACCCGACCGGTCATTTTGAGCTCTAACGCGTCATTCAGCGGCTTGAGGCTTCGAGTAGCTCCACTTCATTTCTTATGACTTGTACGTGTGGTCTGAATTGAATTTTGGGAAGTTCAGAGTTGATTCGGATGGAAAATTTTAATTTCGGAAGCTTTAAGTCGGGAGAATTGACTAAGGTTTGACTTTTGGGTAAACAACCTCAGAATTAGGATTTGAAGGTTCCAATAAGTTCATATGATGATTTCGGACTTGGGCGTGTGTTTGAGTTGAGTATCGAGTGGTCCAGGAGCATTTTCGCACCTATTCTTGGAAGTTGGCATTTTGAAAGTTCTAAAATTTCATATGTTTGGTTTGAAGTGGATTCTAATGTTGTCGATGTCCGTTTGGAGTTTCGAGCCTTAGAATAGGTTCGTATCGTGATTTGTGACTTCCACGTAAAGTTTGGCATCATTCTCGGATGTTGAAGGTTTGAAAGTTGAAAGAAAGGTTTTGGCCCCCAATTTGTAATTTTGATGTTGTTTGACGTGATTCGAGGCTTCGACTAAGTCCGTATCGTGTTTTGGGATGTGTTGGTATGTTTGGATGGGGTCTCAGGAGCCTCGGGTGCGAATCGGATTGGAATTGTATTGAGTTTGGACTTGGACAAACTGCTGAAGCTTAAGGCTTCTGGTGCGACCGCACCTGCGAGGTTATGGCCGCCGGTGCGAGACTGCAGAAGCGGTAGGGAGTGAGGCTGGTTGGATTT
Source organism: Nicotiana obtusifolia (assembly GCA_002018475.1). Classification (NCBI taxonomy): domain Eukaryota; kingdom Viridiplantae; phylum Streptophyta; class Magnoliopsida; order Solanales; family Solanaceae; genus Nicotiana; species Nicotiana obtusifolia. The sequence continues at coordinate 109,649 of MCJB01034407.1, read as the reverse complement.
GCAAGTGCGAGGAATTTACCGCACCTGCAGGCTCGCAGATGCGGGCAGAAAAGCGCAAAAGCGGAAGTGGTTTGGGGCTAGATGATTGCAGGTGGGGGTGCTGTAGCGCTCTTGTGGCGCCGCAGGTGTGGTCATGGGCGCACAGGTGCGGAGCGGTGCTCGAGCTGGGGAGTCTGCAGATGCGGATGATTTCTGCAGAAGCGGATGCGCACCTGCGATTGAATGTTCGCATAAGCGGAAAAAACTAGCACCTTTGGGGAAGCCACATCTGCAAGGTAGCTTCCGCAGAAGCGCAAGGAGTTCCACAGGTGCGAAAAAATCGACTGGGCAGATTTTTCAAAATCGGGGTTTTGCTCATTTCTATCATTTTCTCTCTTGGTTTGGGCAATTTTTGGAGAGCTTCAAGGGGATATTTTCATCATCTATGGCAAGGTAAGTTACTCCCACCTATTGTAAGTTAAATACATAGATTCTATTAGGATTTAAATTTGAAATTAGTAGAAATTATGGGATTTTGGTAGAAAATCTAGAATGTGGTATTTTTGGATTTTGACCAAGAAATTGGACATGGAATTAGGAATGAATTATGTATTTGAGTTCGTGGTGTTATGGCTAATGATTTTCTTCAAAAAATTTTGGAATCCGGACACGTGGACCGAGGGTTGACTTTATCGACTTTTCAAGCGAAGTTGAAAATTGTTATAAAATGATTAATTATGGGTAATAGAGTATATATTTATGGATTTTCACATTGTTTGACTAGTTTTGGAGAGACTGGAATCGGTTTGAGGTGTTGGAGCCGGCTGTGGAACTTCGGAGTGAGGTAAGTCTCCTGTATAATTGTGAGCGGGAAACTACCCCTAGGTGATGTATTTGATATGTGCTACTTGTTGCGGTGGCAACATATGCACGAGATGACGAGAATCCATACGTTGCTAAATTCATGTTATTGTCTGGGTAGACTTAGGTTCACATCATGCTATACTTGTACTATAGGAGTTATCTTGGCTCGTTTAATTCCTTTATTTCGCATTACGAATTGAGACTAGACTTGTGTAGAGTGATAGACTTGTTATTGTAGAGATGTGGCGGGCTTCATGATTAGCCGGAGTAATTTTACTCCTCTTACGAATTTCTCCCGTGCTATGCGTTTTCTTCGAAAGGTTTTTCTTAAAAATTTATATCTCACACGTTTATTTGTGAGTCGGGTCAAGAACCCGTTAAAGCTTTTTATTCTAATGGGATCGGTCCGTTCGCCTCGATAGAATTTTGTATCACATTCTCATGGGAGCAGGCCATTCGTCTCTGCAATATAATAGATGTATCTATGGTTCGTGCCGTTCGACTCTCGGCAGTGCACACATTATAATGGGATCGGGCCGTACGCCTCGACATTTCTCTAAAATACTCTTATGAAATCGTGCGTAATATTTAACAAGAAACCAGTGTATCTGTGAATATTCCTGATTTGAACTGTGACGACCTATCTGGTGAGGTCCATTACACACTGTATATCTCTATATATATATATATATATATATATATATATATATATATATATATATATATATATATATATATATATATATACTCCGATTGAGGAGGTAACTACTACTTTAGAGCTTGAGTTTATTGTTGAGAAGAGGACTGTACCATGTATTTATACTTGTTTGTTTTGTTTGTTTACCTGCTTTACTTCCTACTGTATTTTATTTATTGGACCACTAGTAGGTGTCGATGTCGACTCCTCGTCACTGCTTCTTCGGGGTTAGGCTAAATACTTACTGGGCACGCGTTGATTTACGTACTCATGCTGCACTTATTGTGCAGGTATATATATGTCTGGTGGTCTTATGGGCACGAAGGCACATCTATTGCGGGGACTTTGCAGTGAGCTGCATTTTATGTTACGATCTACAGCATGTCAGAGTTTCCATCAGCGTTATTTATATTCTCTAATAGGTGGGTATTTTACCAATTTATCTCTTCTTTAATCTTAGATTTTGTCTATGTTTGATTGATAAAACCGTGTGTTTAATGTCATTTACTTCTATTTTACAGGTTTTATGTGATTTAGAAGTGATCTTGAAGAAATCAAGTGAAAACGATTCAAAAAGGAGCTAAAATGAAGAATAGAAATCTGCCCAGTGAATTATCCTTCACGAACGCGAAGTAGCAGGAAGCCAAACCTTCGTAAACACGGAGGATAGATCGCAAACGCGTAGCTACAGAAATCAAACCTTCGCGAACGCGAAGCTGCTAGAAGCCAAACCTTCGCTAGCGCGAAGGTTGCGTCGCGAAGCGAAGAAGAAATGGGCGCAAAAATTGGGCAGCTCTGGAATTTCAAGTTTTTGACCCCCAAACCATTTAATACACGACCTAGCTCATTTATAAGATATCTTTGGCTTCTTTTGGCTTATTTTCAATCTCTTGACTAAGAGAACACAAGTATTGGAGCTAGGGTTCTTGCACACATACTTGGGACTTGAAGATTTGAAGCTTTTTGGTTGAGAATTTTTTATCCATTTATGTTCATTTCTTCATTTCCTTGCTTTATATTGTATATCTAAGTGTGTAGTATTTTTTCCAATACTTGAATCTTGTTTATGGGAATATTTATATTTAAAGTGTGGATTAAATATCTTGTTGTACTTATGTATTGGACGATTTTTATTTATTTAAGTGAGTTATTGTTTCTTTAATTATTCTTGTTATTTAATGTTTCTAAAGGGAATCGCTAACCTTAGGACTCATCCATTTACTTTGAATTAATTTTGGGAAAGATAATTTGGGATTGGAAAAGATTAATTAACAATAACTTGAGGCGTTAAGCCTCACTTTATAGATTCTACTTAGGGATATGATTGTATTACTTATAGCCAATTCCGGTGTGCTTAATCTCTTAATTGTTTTAGAGATAATTCAATTACGAAGTCTTGTTAGTCTTAGGAGGAAGATAATATAGAATTATTAGCCGAGGCTAATTAACATAAACTCGCTCATATTTGTAAAATCGTGAAATACATTTGATCGTTACTTGAGTGTAATTCCCAATGCATCCAAGCTTGTAGCCGTTGATCATTTTACTTGCTTTCTAGGTTAGTTTACATTTTCGCAATTAGTTATAAATATTTTCTCAAAATATTTCTAAGTGTTTGGCTTAGCATAATAAGTGATAATTTTCTTACATGCCTAATTGCCTATATATTGTTCTCTATAGGATTCGACCACGACTCACAGTTGGGTAAATTATATTGCATGCGACCGTGTCCATTTACTTTTTAGTTGTGAATTTGGACGCCATCAAAATTGGCGCCGTTGTCGGGGAAGATTTATACAATTTAGGTTGTTTCAGAAATAAGCATACATGCTTTGGTCCAAACTTGTGAATATTTATGTAATTAATTTCTTATCTTTGTATCTTTTTCTTCTTGTTTCTTGTTTATTTTCTTAATGTTGAAAAATGGCATCATATAATAAAAATTGGTCGGATGGTAGTTGTTCATACTTTGATGACCCTTGTCCTTATTGTGGAGGACCACACTCAATTGTTTAAATTCTCCCGGGGGCGGATTGTACGCACAATCTCAAACCCATGAGTGGAGTATAAGTGATAAGTGTGGTAGTCAAAATGGCCATTGGGACAATTGTGCTTATTTTTCCTTCCCTTCCCCGAACCCTTGCTATGATGATTCTACTTTTTGTGATAACAAGTATAGGGATATGGAAGTGGAAGAAATTGAGCATGGTCAAAATGGAGAGTTCAAGCTCATGTTGGAATGCCTACTTGAAGGAGGAAACAAAGAGCAAATTGCCTTGGAAGAGCTTTTGGAGAATAGTCTCCAAAATGATTTGGCGCTTGAAAGGTTAAACTCACAAATGAGAGAAATGCTTGAAGCTTTAGAGTTCCAAAAAACCGCGGAAGCAAATGATAGCCAAGAACCTTCCTTAGAGATTGAAGCCGAAAATCCTTCTTTGGCACTTGATCAAAATCAAGAAGAACTCTCAAATGTTCAAAATCAGAGGATGATACTCACATTGGAAGCCATTCTTGAAAATAAGGAGAAGCAAAACTTGGCATTCAACGACTTAAAACAAGCACTACATCGAAATGATGAGACTATCCGTACTTTGGAAGATCAAATGAAATTATTGATTGAGGCCCATTATGCCTATCAACGTGAGAGTGTGGAAAGAGCTCAAGAAAAGTCCAACTTCGAGGAAGAAAGTGAGCTTTATTTCGAGGAATCAAGAATTGAACATCCGCCAACCGACTCCATGCTTGTTGGTGATGCCAAGAAAAATATGGAATTAGAGTCAACTGTTGTAGTTAAAATGATGGTTGAAGATGACTCTAGTTCGGGGGAAAAAGAGGATGTAAAAAACCGGAAAAAGTTGCAAGTTGGGACTTTGATATCTCATTCCAAGCAGTTTTCAACTTTGGACTTGTATGGTGATATGGGAATTGAACCACGTGAATCCATGTGAGAATGTAAAGAAGAAAGACAAGAGCCATACATCTTGCAATTTGAATATTCAAGAACGCAAAATGACATTCCTCACATGAAAGCCAGGAAAGGCAAAATGAAGCAAATGACATGTGGATTAATCATCAACTTACCATCCCCCGCTGCTCGTGGTCACAAGTTTGATTCCAAGTTAAGTACCCAATTCATATCGTCCAAGTGACAAGAAAAGTAGTGCAACGATGTTAAATGCGGCACTTGGTGGGAGACAACCCATCGTTTTAAAATTTTTTATTCATTTTTGAAATTTTCTTTTTTAGAATAGCTCAATATATTATTTTTGACTACTCTGCCTCGTTTTATACTTTTTGGAGTTGATTTGAGCAGGTCGGGGTGACCGGACAACCAAAAACCAGTAGCTGCTGGAAATAACAGAAGTAGTGCTTCGCGTTCGCGTTCGCGACCTTTTGACAAACATTAACCCTTTTCGAAGGCAATATAACCCTCGCGAACGCGAGCTTCAGATAAGTTTTAAAAATGAAAACACTGCAATCAACGTTTAATCCCTCTCTTTTCTCAAGAACAGTTCGCCCTACTCCTTGAACCCCAATTGAAAATAAAATTCTCCATAATCTTCAAAGCAATTGAAACATTGCCATTTGCAAGGTGTGTGGTTTTCTCCCTTGTCTCTTAACCTTTCACTTTTTTCTTGGTGAGAAACAATTGAAGAGCAGCTTTATCTCAATGTTTTAGGGTGTAATTCAACTTTCGAAGTGATACCTTTGTGTGCCAAAATGATTGCTTGTCGGGTGAGGTTGGTTGAGTGTGAGTGTGTGATTGTTAGTGTAAAATATGGGTGAGATATGTGTTAAAATTGACTTAAAAAACAAGCAACAAAACAATGTAAGAAAACTATTTGTAAAAATGCCTGAAAGAACAAATGGTCTGGGTGATGAAGATGACCTTCGCGAAAGCGATGGTCTGCTCGCGAACGCGACGGCCAATTTCTGGGGTGAAATCTTTTTGCTCGTCGAGAACGCGATGGTCTGCTCGTGAATGTGAAGGCCAATTTTTGGGCGAAAATTGATTTTAAACTAAGTATGTCTATATTAGTGGAGAAATACATGAAGGGCAAGCCTATGGTACTATTTGGGTGCATTTGAACATCTCTGTTAGAGAGAGTTAATTATTTTCATTTGATATTCCATTTATGTTTTAATTGCAATTGATGAGTGTGGGATTCTCTCTTGCTTGTGAGGGCACAATGTGGCACAATGAGATTTGAGTAGACTTGGCATTTGGGAACTTGAAATGAAATGATATTATTAAGAAGTTGTTGGTGATTCACATGCCTTGGATTAATTTCTTGTACCAATTAAAGTCATGTGTTTGTGCTTAAAGTAGACTTTTGACTTGGTATAATATTGATGCACTATTAAGTTAAATACTTGGAAGGAGATTTTGTGCTCTGATTGCTTGAGGACATGCAATAGTTTAAGTTTGGGGATTTGATAAGTGGGTATTTTACCAATTTATCTCGTCTTTAAACTTAGATTTTTGCTATATTTGATCGATAAAATCGTGTGTTTAATGTCATTTACTTCTATTTTATAGGTTTTGTGTGACTTAGAAGTGGTCGTGAAGAAACCAAGTGAAAACGAGTCAAAAAGGAGCTAAAATGAAGAATGAAAATTTGCCCAATGAATTACCCTTCGCGAATGCGAAGCAGCAGGAAGCCAAATCTTCGCGAACGCAAAGGATAGATCGCGAACACATAGCTGTAGAAATCAAACCTTCGCGAACGCGAAGAAGAAATGGGCGAAAAAACTGAGCAGTTATGGAATTTCACGTTTTTGTCCCTCAAACCATTTAATACACGACCTAGCTCATTTGTAAGATATCTTTGGCATCTTTTGGTTTATTTTCAGTCTCTTGACTAAGAGAACACAAGTATTGAAACTAGGGTTCTTGCACACACACTTGGGAGTTGAAGATTTGAAGCTTTTTGGTTGAGAATTCCTTATCCATTTATGTTCATTTTTTCATTTTCTTGCTTTATATTGTATATCTAAGTGTGTATTATTTTTTTCCAACACTTGAATCTTGTTTATGGGAATATTCGTATTTAAAGTGTGGATTAAATATCTTGTTGTGCTTATGTATTGAACTATTTTTATTTATTATGAAGTGAGTTATTATTTCTTTAATTATTCTTGTTATTTAATGTTTCCAAAGTGATTGACTAACCTTAGGACTCACCCAGGGTTATTATGATTAAGAAAAAGAAAACATCAGGGTTAATTCGAGCAAAGAACTTGTCAAACGTGTGCTATATTTTGCCTTATCGGTTCATGTTCAGGTTTTGGAAGACTCTGAGTTTATGCTTCTTGTAATGTGATGTACAAGAAAAAGAATTCATCCAGTTGCTTCTTTGGGAGTGTTCATGTGATAAGAGAGTGTTGGAGTTTGATTATACTCAAGACTAGGTCAGAGTGGGTGACTCCCAATAGTGGTTCCAATGGGTTCAAGGATGTAAGCGCGATGTCTAAGGATTTTTGGGTCCGTTGTGTGGTTGAAGATCGATTTTTTGCAGTGTGTATTGAGACAATGTGATCTCGTGATTCGAGTTACTCAGGTTTGTCACTCCTCCTTTTTGGCGGGTCGAGATTTTATTAAACCTTTTTGATAGATAAAAGGTCCAATAAAACTCGAAAAAGGGCTTTCAATTTTGAAAGTGACAAATAGAGGATTGATTAAGAAAATTTTAGAGTCGCCACCTGACAAGTAATTCCAGTGTGTCATGCAACCATTTTTAGAACTTAGACTCAAAGCCAAGTTCATACCAGAGATTTGGGTAAGGGGGTTCATTTGACTCGGGGAGAAAGGTGTTAGGCATTCCCCGGGTCCCGTGAAAGTCACGGTTGCGTACTCGATTTAGTTGGCTTTTAATACATTTGGATTGAGATAAAAACACACAGGAGGTTTGAGGTCATTCCCACCTAATAAAGAAAGAAAACAGAACTAAAATACTACGAGTTTCACTTTTGGTTTTCACATACAAATACCTCGGGATATTCCCCGGAATGTCAAATACATAAGTCCTTCGGGGCATTCCCCGGATAAATCTGACTGGGGAATGACCTCTCACCTCAAAATTAACTAACGTCCTAGCATTGCCTACCCAAGTGTGGTCGGCCTAAACATGCTACTAGCGAGCGAGTAATAAAATAAGAAAATGAGATCTAACATAAAGAAAATAAAAATTCAGTTTAGGGCCTTGTTCTTTAGTGTTCATTTCAAGTATTTAGTCAAACCCAGTCCAGAAGCCACAAAAGGACAAGAAAAAGGCAGAACGTCACCGCAAATGGGGATATGCTATCGCAAATCCCACATGCGAATCGCACATCGCACATACAGGTCGCAGATCAGAATAAAATTTTGGACAGCGTCTAGTGTCAAAAATGCGGTCCAATTTGCGACCGCAAATCATGTATGCCAACCGCAGATCGCACGTTGAGATCGCAAATCCAAACAGAGTCCTGGGCGAGATTCAAAGTCAAGAATGCGATCTCATCTGCGATAGTCAAGTCAAAAGTGCGGACCGCATATCAGCTATTCGGTCGCAGATTCAACACCAAACACAGGTTGATTCTACGTTTCTGACAATTAAGTCCAAATCGCGAACCGCATATCAGTTATGCGGTCGCAGATTCAACACCAAATGCAGATGATTCGATTGTTTGTTTCGACTTTTTCCATTGTCAGATGATTATATTAAACATCAACTACTTTACGTCATTCGCTAGTGTATAATTTGAGCATATCAATTCATGAAATTAACAAACTAGAAACAAACATCCTCAGATTCATCGTGTTTAAGTCATACCAAACTAAATAAGCAAAAATTAAGAAATGAACCTGGACGAAAGTTTCTGCTGGTTTTTGAGTGTGAATATCAGTAACGGAGCAGCGAACCACGACCGGAACTTGAACTGGCAAACTAGAATCGAAGCCCTAGTACCTCCTAGATCGAAATCGATTCTCAAAGACTTTTCTCTGCCCAAAACAAAGTTGGATAAAGTAGAAGTATATGTTCCTCTGTTTTTGTTTTTGTTTTTGTTTTTTTTTTTTTTGAAATTTTTTGAAGAAGAAGAAGACTAAAATCGATGATTCCTTTCTGTGAAAAACTCAGATCCCTTCTAGAACCCTCTCCTTGCTTTCCAAGATCACTGACTCTCTCCAACGGATCCTCCCTCCCCCTTGTGATTCCCCCAATTCTGTTATATGAATAGTGGAGTCGTGTGAGCAGGGTATCGATGGAATCATGAATGAAATCCCCTCTTGTCAGAGTTTGTTATCCGATGTGGCAAAGAGAGGGAAAGAATGGGCTAGGTTATTGGGCTGCTGAATTTGGCTTATAGTTAGATTGGGCTCCAATATAAGATTGGGCCAAGGCAAAACCGAAAAATCTATTTTAAACATGCCCCAAAACACAAGGCTTTTGATTGAATTAAGGAGATAAGAGCTGGGACTATTTTTGGTATTTTTCAATTTTGAACCTAAAACAGAATTAAATTTAATAATAAAACGGATTCCTACAAAATAGGCCCCAATAATTATTCTAAAAGTATTATGACTATTAGAGGTGATACCAACGCGTGGGTCAAAAATTACATGTCCACAGCTGCCCCTCTTTGACGGAAAACATGGAGTGTTTTCATGCAAAGAACAACAAGACATGTTTTTGAACCGTCCTTTGCTTGGGGAAACCAAAATTGAAGGAAAGAGAATGTGACCGAGCCCTGGTATTTGAGCTGCCTACATATCCTTGGTTACAAAGTAATCAGGCCACGTGTAGTTCGTGAGTGAGAAGGGCAACGGAGTACCGAGGTAGGGAGTCGAGTGAAGTGCCGTCGAGGTTCCGGTCCGCGGTTCCTGCCATTACATCAAAAAATAATAGGAAAAATTACATCAGAAGCAAAAGAAAAATACAAGATCTTATTCACTTTGTGTCTTCAATCTTCCTTGAACTTCTACTTGATCTTCAATGTAGAACTGGAAAAGACGGACCCTGTTCTTCAGGCGGGCTCCTGATGCTTCTTGTGAATTTGAAGTAACTCTGACATGGATTCCCTCGTTTTCCAGGTGGGTGCCTGATTTTCGAAACTTGAAAGCATTCCCTCGTTATCCAGGTGGGCACCTGATTGCTAAAAGTTGACCCTCGTTATCCAGGTGGGTGCCTGATTGCTAAAACTTGAATATATTCCCTCGTTATCCAGGTGGGTGCCTGATTGCTAAAACTTGAATGTATTCCCTCGTTATCCAAGTGGGCGCCCGATTGCTAAAACTTGAGATGTATCCCCTTTTTATCCAGGTGGGTGCCTGATTGCTAAACTTGAATGTATTCCGTTATCCAGGTGGGTGCCAGATTGCTAAAACTTGAATGTATTCCCTCGTTATCCAGGTGGGCGCCTGATTGCTAAAACTTGAGATGTATCCCCTTGTTATCCAGGTGGGCGCCTGATGTTACAATAAAGCAAACAAAACAAAAGAAACTTTTATGCCCCAGTTTGGAACCTGGGCATATCTGCGGGGATCAATCGAATTATGTTACCTAAAAACTTCTAAGAATTTAAAAACTAATTCCCATTATCCAGGAGGGTCCTGAGAAATTTAAAGCTAATTCCCATTATGCAGGAGGGTCCTGAGAAATTTAAAAAACTAAATCCCATTATTCAGGAGGGTCCTAAAAATTTAAATACTAAATCCCATAACTAAATCCCATTATCCAGGAGAAACCTGAAAATTTAAAGCTAATTCCCATTATCCAGGAGGGTCCTGAGAAATTTAAAAACTAAATCCCATTATCTATGAGGGTCCTGAAAAATTTAAAGCTAATTCTCATTATCCAGGAGGGTCCTGAGAACTTTAAAAACTAAATCCCATTATCCAGGAGGGTCCTGAAAATTTAAAAACTAAATCCCATTATCCAGGAGGGTCCTGAAAAATTTAAAGCTAATTCCCATTATCCAGGAGGGTCCTGAGAAATTTAAAGCTAATTCCCATTATCCAGGAGGGTCCCGAGAAATTTAAAAACTAAATCCCATTATCCAGGAGGGTCCTGAAAAATCGAAAATGAATTTACCTGAGCCATGCTCTCCGCTTGGGAAATTCTGAATAGAAACTTTTGCCTCCTGAGCCATGTCTTCTTCACAAGAGGGCTTTGTGGATTGACAAATTTTCATGCTTCCTGTTTGAGATAAATAAAATCTTGTTAGTTTGAAAATGTGGTGGTTAGTTTGTAGCGTCATTGCTGGGGAATTGTTTTCGCCATTGACGGCCATGCTTCATCCTGATCAGCTGCTTAGAGCGAGCAAAGAGTTATTTAACCTTTGATTGGGATCGGATCATACAATCTCTGAATGATCCGAATCTCTTACCCTTACATGTTGCATTGCGTTTTCATTCTGGACGTTGCTGCGTCCTTGTGTTTTCTCAAAATTCAAGAATCACCTTATTGCCTGAACTTCAATTACCTGCATACCACTCATTCCAAATCATGTCCTTTGTGATATGCTTGGCCAGACTCCGCTTTGCGCAATTCAAAAGCTAGTAGTAGGCTTTGACATCCTTTCCTGCTTGTTTGTCGTGGGCTAATTTGAAGGAAACTCATGAAGATGGACTCAAAAAACAAAGTGTAACGATTTGGACAGAAGGAACTAAAGGAAATTTTGAACGCAGATGAAGGAAATTTAGAAAAGAAGGACTTATCTGAGGGAGACAGCCAGCTCCAATGATCATGACATGCATTTCGGATTGATCAGCCTAATCCGTCCAACCAATCATATTCAGCTTCAATGGCATGAGTGCATACCTCGGGGACCGACCTTTCATTGTTCCCATTTCTCCTGTTGGTTTATCTTTCAACTCACCATCGCCTTATGGTGCTCGTGAGGGTTTTCACCAATAAGACTCTCTCATTTTAAATTTTGTCCAATCTCACCATGGCCTTATGGTGCCCGTAAGGGTTTTCACCAATAAGACTCTCTCATTTTATATTTCTTTCATTTCATGAAGGAAGTGTTGCCCCTGATATAAATCATGTCTCTATCTCGCTTGAACCGGCATCCTCAAAGATTGATCGGAAGGTCTTTCTTTGGACCGTAATGTAGGCTTTTGGACAAGGTTAGAAGGAAAGGGCGGCATGAAGGCTCAAAATAATTCAAGATGAAATAGGGGTCAATATTACAACTTTTGGAATCAGATCTTTTCGCAACCAAAACTTCTGCCCCAGTTTCTTTGGGGTCTGTGGGGATTTGTCATCATTTTTTTTATTTTATTTTTTTTATTTTGATGAGACCGAACCGTAAGACTGCCTATGTATCCTTAAAAAAAGAATCAGGTCAAACGTAGTTCAAACGTTTTCCCTGTTTGTTTGTTTCTTTTCACTTCTTTTTTCTTTCTCTTCTTCTTTTTTTCTTTCTTTTTCTTTTTCTTCTTCTTCTTTTTTTTTTGTTCGTTTTTTCTTCTCTTTCTTTTTTTTTTCTTTCTTTTTTCTTTTTCTTTATTTCCTTATTTCTGCTGCTGATTCCAAAAGAGGGATATGAAAGAAAATAAATAAGGCTCAAAAGGGTAGCGAAGGATGAAAGTGTTTGGGTAGCGGAATAAAATGCCTTCGTCATTTCAACTTCGAACATGCCAAGTACAAGATATAATTGAAAATGAGCGAAGAGATCATACATAATACCTCTTAACGACATCAGAATTGATAGCCATATCTACACATTTGCCTTCTATGTCTGTTAAATGCAAAGCACCATTAGGCAACACTCTCGTCATAACGAACGGTCCTTGCCAGTTTGGGGCGAATTTGCCTTTAGCTTCCGCCTGATGAGGAAGAATGCATTTCAATACCATCTGGCCCACTTCAAATTTCCGAGGGCGCACCTTTTTGTTGTATGCTCTAGCCATTCTTTTCTAATACAATTGGCCATGACATACTGCAGCCAATCTTTTTTTATCAATTAGACTCAACTGTTCGAGCCAGGTTTTGACCCACTCGTTATCATCAATTTCGGCTTCTGCAACGATCAGAAGAGATGGAATTTCAACTTCCGCAGGTATAACTGTCTCAGTTCCATATACCAGCAAATAAGGAGTTGCACCCACTGAGGTGCGAACAGTAGTGTGATAGCCCAGTAATGCAAAAGGCTAATTTTCATGCCACCATTGAGAAATTTGAACCATCTTACGAAGTTTTTTCTTTATGTTCTTGTTGGCAGCCTCAACAGCTCCATTTGCCTTGGGGCGATAGGGAGTGGAGTTCCGATGCATGATCTTGAACTGTTGGCATACCTCTTTCATCAAATGACTGTTGAGGTTAGCAGCATTGTCTGTAATGATCACCTTGGGAATTCCGAACCGACAAATGATGTTTGAATGAACAAAATCCACCACTGCCTTTGGTTACAGACTTGAAAGTTACAGCTTCGACCTACTTGGTAAAGTAATCAATGGCCACCAGAATAAACCTATGCCCATTTGACGCTGCCGGCTCAATTGGCCCAATAGCATTCATGCCCCAAGCAACAAAGGGCCAGGGTGCAGACATTGTGTCTAACTCAGATGGAGGAGAATGAATCAAATCACCATGTACCTGGCATTGATGACACTTGCGAACAAAGCTGATACTATCCCGTTCCATGGTGAGCCAATAATAACCTGCTCGAAGTATCTTCTTTGCCAATACATACCCATTCATATGTGGACCGCAAACTCCAGAATGTACTTCGGCCATGATAATTGAGGCTTCTTTAGCATCTATGCACCTCAGCAATCCCAAATCCGGAGTTTTCTTGTACAAGATTCCTCCGTTCAAGAAAAATCTGCTGGCCAGACATCGAATGGTTCTCTTTTGGTCACTTGTAGCATATACCGGATATACCCCTGACCTGATGTATTCCTTGATATCATGGAACCAACGCTTGCTATCGATTTCCTCTTCGACCACATTACAATAGGCATGTTGATCACGAACTTCGATATGTATGGGGTCGACATAAACCTTGTTTGGATGATGTAACATTGATGCTAGGGTGGCCAAGGCATCAGCAATCTCATTATGAATCCTGGGAATATGTCTAAATTCGACCAACCTGAAGCGTTGACAAAGATCATGCAAGTGCTGTCGGTAAAGGTATGAGCTTCAAATCTCGAGTCTCCCATTCTCCTTGAATCTGGTGGACCAACAAATCTGAATCTCCCAGAACAAGTATTTCCTGGACTCCCATGTCTATAGCTAACCTCAAACCCAGAATGCATGCTTCGTACTCAGCCATGTTGTTGGTGCAATAAAATTGAAGCTAGGCTGTTACAGGCTAGTGTTGCCCTGTTTCAGAGATAAGTACGGCTCCTATTCTGACCACTTTCATGTTATCAGCTCCATCAAAGAAAAGTTTCCAACCTAGTTTTTCATCGTGGTCAACCTCGTCAACATACATGACCTCTTCATTAGGAAAATAAGTCTTCAATGGCTCGTACTCGTCATCCACCGGATTCTCGGCCAAGTGGTAGGCCAAGGCTTGGGCTTTCATCGCGGTCCGAGTCACGTAGATGATGTCAAATTCTGTAAGTAAAATCTGCCATTTTGCAAGTCTTCCGGTGGGCATAAGCTTCTAAAAGATATACTTTAAAGGATCCATGCAAGAAATGAGGTAAGTGGTGTGGGACGATAGATAATGCTTCAACTTTTGTGCCACCCAAGTCAAGGTGCAACATGTCCTCTCAAGAAATGTATACTTAACCTCATAGGGAGTAAACTTCTTACTGAGATAATAGATTGCTTGTTCCTTCTTTCCTGTGATGTCATGTTGACCCAACACGCAACCAAAAAAATTGTCCAAGACTGTCAAATAAAGAATTAAAGGTCTTCCAGGCTCTGGTGGGACCAGCACAGGTGGGTTCGACAAGTACCTATTGATCTTATCAAATGCTTCTTGCACTCATCCGTTCACTTGGCTGCAGCATTCTTCTTCAGCAGCTTAAAGATGGGCTCACAGGTTGTCGTGAGTTGAGCAATAAACCTGCTGATGTAATTTAACCTTCCAAGTAGGCTCATCACCTCTGTTTTGTTCTTCGGCGGCAGTAATTCTTGAATGGCTTTGATCTTTGATGGGTCCAACTAAATACCGTGTCGACTGACCACGAATCCAAACAGTTTACCGGACGGGAATTTTGCTGGATTGAGCTTGAGATTGTACCTGCGGAGCCTTTGGAAAAACTTTCTCAGATCTTTGACATGGTCAGACTGCTTCTTTGACTTTATGATCACATCATCTACATAAACCTCAATCTCCCTATGTATCATGTCATGAAATATGGTGGTCATTTCCCTCATGTAAGTTGCCCCAGCATTCTTCAAACCAAATGGCATTACCTAATAATACGTTCCCCATTGCGTGATGAATGCTGTCTTTTCTGCATCTTCCTCGTCCATCAAGATATGATGATATTCCGCGTAACAGTCCACAAAAGAACCAATCTCATGCTTGGCACAGTTGTCGATCAGAATGTGAATGTTCGGCAATGGAAAATCATCCTTTGGGCTTGCTTTGTTGAGGTCACGGTAATCAATACAGACTCTGGTCTTACCATCCTTCTTTGGTACAGGCACGACATTGGCTAACCAGATGGGATATTGAGTGACCAGAATGACCTTTGTGGTAAGCTGCTTTGTGATTTCTTCTTTGATCTTCACACTCATGTCGGGCTTGAACTTTCGCAACTTTTGCTTGATGGGGGGACATGCTGGATCAGTTGGCAATTTATGGACTACCAGATCAGTGCTCAAACCCGGCATTTCGTCATACGACCAGGCAAAGACATCTTTATACTCAAACAATGCTTTGATTATTTCCTCCTTCGCTTGTGGTTCTAGATGTACACTTATCCTGATTTCCTTAACATTATCCCGGTCCCCTAAATTGATTGCCTCAGTCTCACTCAAATTAGGTTTTTGTTTTTCCTCAAATTGTTTTAGCTCTTTACTGATTTGCTCAAATGCTGCTTCTTCATCATATTCTATTTCATCATCATATTCTACTTCTTGGATTGTTATTTCAGAATTAGATTGGCTTTTGAGACTCGGCTGAAAATTCATTATGCATGTCATGTCACTGTAACCAGCATAAAAAGAACTGTACAAAAGAAACAACATAAAACACTATTAAGAATAATGGAAAACAGGAAATTGCATTTCATTGAAAATAAAGGATAGAAAGGTTTGAGCATCAGAATAAGCGAGGCTAAAGAGAGATCCGGATTACAACCCTGGAACGATCTAGATAACAGAAACGGAAATAAAGCAAACTACCAAAACTCCTTCCTGGTGGGGAGAGGAGTAACTTCCCAATTGCTAAGCTTCACGTTCGGGCCAACAAACTGCACATCTGCTTTACTAGAACCTTCACCAACCTCTACCATATTGACCTGTTTGAACAGACTTCGGAACCCCTTGGTTATCTCTTCATCAACATTGACCACAGATTCTGGGATTAAGGAGGTTGGAGGTTTTTCGGCTCCTGGCTTGACAAAAGACTTGGAGATGTGTGGGACTGGCTTGGATAGTGACCATACCTTCTGTTTTGAATTCTTAAACCTTTTCATGTCCTCTTCAGTGGGCGTGAATCCCAAACCAAACGTACCATAATTCCCATTGGGGCATATTGGATGCGCAATACCTTGCAGAGATAATCCCAGACCCTTGCCCGGCACAAAACCATTCTTCAACATTTCATTCGCAACCATAACAGAGGCAGAGGACAGCTTGGGACCTGGAATGCATTTTCCTTCAGTGATCTTATCAACAGACACTGTTTCAAAAGTTTGAAGGACCCAAGGTCCTTTATCATCTTCAGCTTCAACAAATGGAACAATTGTGTCCATGCAAGCTGACAAATCCTCATCACCGTGCACAACTATTTCCTGCATGTCCCACTCGAATTTAACCATTTGATGCAGAGAGGATGGGACTGCCTTGGCAGCATGTATCCAAGGCCTTCCCAACAACAGATTTTAGGAGACAACTACATCTAACACTTGGAATTCCATGGTTAACTCAACTGGCCCTATTGACAATTCGAGCATTATGTCTCCAACAGATCTTTACCTCCTTCGTCAAAGCCTCGAACGCACACACTGTTCAAGCGGGTCCTTTCGGTGCCAATATTCAGTTTTTGCAGAGAATACATAAGGACAAATATTTGCACTAGAGCCATTGTCAACCAAAACCCTCGAAACAACAGAATCTTCGCACTTCACTGTGAGACAAAGAGCTCGGTTGTGTTCTGTGCCCTCGACAGGAAGTTTGTCATCCGAGAAAGTGATCCTATTTGCTTCGAAAATCTTGCCAGCTATCTTTTCCAAGTGGTTCACTGTGATCTTATCAGGAACATGTGCCTCATTTAAAATCTTCATCAAGACCCTGCGACGTTCTTCTGAGTGTATCAGTAGAGACAAAAGGGAAATTTGAGCTGGTGTTTTCCTTAACTGCTCTATAATGGAATAATCCTGCCCTTTCATCTTCTTCAAGAACTCCTCAGCCTCTTCCTCGGTAACTGATTTCTTTACTGGCATTTGACTATCTTTGAATGGTTTAACTTTCCTTAACTCTTCTGGAGCGAAACATCTCCCAGAACGAGTCAATCCTCCAGTTTCATTTACTTCTTCCTCCACTTCCTTTCCTTTGTATGTCACTATCACTTTCTTGTAATTCCATGGAACAGCCTTGGTATCAACCACTGGCGGTTGGGTTACTGGTTTAATGATGATAGGGGTGATAGGAGCCCCTTTCACAACTAGGACAGGCTTACTTTGAATCCCCGACACTACCACTTTTGAGCTTTCTGGACTTGCTTCAACATCTTTTGGTATCCCTTTCACGACCAACACCGGTTGTTTCAAATTGAGCGACTTCGGCTTTTCTGTCGCCCCTTCGACTGTCACAGACTTCGCTTTGGTGGATCTGGATCTTTAACCAAATTTTTTTCACTGGCTTGAATCATCATGACAGACTTGTAAGACTTCTTGGGTTCCCCGTCCTTGTAACTACTTCATCATATGTGTCTCTTCATGGGCGGGCGGAGGGGTCTGGTTAATGTTTGGGGTGTCTGGGCTCTGGACTACGATTTGGTTTGTATCAATGAGCTCTTGGATTGCCCGTTTTAAATGCCAACACTTCTCTATATTATGGCCTGGAGCATCAGAACAATAGGCACATCTTAAGGAATAATCAAGGTTCTTTGGAGGGGGATTTGGTATTTTTGACTCAATTGGCCTCAAGACGTGTAACTGTCTTAACCTCTGGAATAAACTGGCATAGGATTCTCCAAGCGGGGTAAAAGTTTGTTTCCGCTGTTGTCTCTCTCTCCTATACTCTGGTCTTGGTCGAAAAGGTGGACCATTGGGGTTTTGGTAAGGTTGTGGAGATGGATAGGCATTTTGTGGAGTTGGGTAGATATTCTGTTGGACAGGGGCGCGCCATTATGGGTAAGGAGGGGGTGGAGCATATGACTGTGCATGGTGAACAAAATACTAGGGTGATCTGACTAAGTCTTGAGGATTTTGTGGGGAAAAGTAATGTTGAGGTGTATTATATGGAGCTTGGGTGTAGGTTTGAGGTCGGGGTCGAGGATAGGTGTACTGGTGAGGTGAACCCCTCTGGCTGTGCCATGATCGGAGACAACCATAGTGACATCTTCCTTCTTCTTCTTGCTTAACAAACTTCCGGTACCACTTTGGATTGCCTGGGTGGTTGCTTTTATAGCAGAATAACTCATGATCTTACTCGACTTGAGCCCTTCTTCCACCATTTCTCCCATCTTTACCACATCATTAAAGGATTTACCAATGGCTGAGATCAAATGTCCATAGTAAGTGGGCTCCAAGGCTTGGAGGAAGTACTTAACCATCTCGTCTTCTTCCATTGGAGGATTGACTCGTGTAGCTTGTTCCCTCCATCGGAACCCATATTCCCTAAAGCTTTCATTGGATTTCTTTTCCATCTTGGTCAAAGATAGACGGTCCGGAACATGTCTATATTGTATTGGAAATATCGGGCGAAGGCCTGAGCCATATCATCCCAAGTATGCCACCTGTTAATGTCCTGACGGGTGTACCATTCTAAAGCTGCCCCACTCAGACTTTGGCTGAAGTAGGCCACTAGTAATTCATCCTTTCCTCCGGCGCCTCTCATTTTGCTGCAATAACCCCTTAGATGGGAAACAGGATCCCCATGTCCATCATACAAGTCGAACTTGGGCATCTTGAACCCAACAGGCAGTTGGACATCGAGAAACAAACATAAATCCTTATAGGCCACACTCACCTGGTTCCCCAGCCCTTGCATATTTCTCAATGATTGCTCGAGACTCTGTAACTTCCTAAACATCTCCTCCTGCTCTGGATTCTTGGGTGGTTTGTCAATTTCGACATGAGACTCAAACTGGTGGGTGTAGGAGTCAGGGTTTGGGACTTTGAAAGTGGGCTCTAGTGCATGGTAATGGGCATCTGGGGCCGGAAATACGGGCTCACTAGAGGATCGATGAAGGGTAGTTTGTGGTGGGGATACAAAAATAGGAGCAGATGTTGGAGCAGGGTACGTGGTTGTTTTTACTGGTGGAGCATGAAAAGTTTGGGCCAAAGTGCCGGGGTAATTGTGGTAGGGGATAAAACCGGGTGCGTGTTGTGGGGAAAGATCAATGATATTGGCCATCTGGGATTGAGAAAGTGGTGGAATAGAAGTAGGGTTTTCTGTGTAGTTGGTGGGGAATGAGGGTGGAGGGTGTCCCTTAACCCATGCCTGATACATTTCTGCCATCTGATGTTTCAACCTCCGGACCTCCTCTTGCAATTCCGATTCCGACTCAACAACCTCTCTCGGCGGGTCTACAACTGCAGTGTCTGTTTCCTTGCTAACCCTGATTGTTTGACGCTTTGATCGGGTGTTGTATGGATGACTTGCCAGGATGCCAACAAACTAACCACCTTCCTAGAAGAGTTAGAGAATAATAGAGGACAGCAGCACAAAACCAACATGTTAGCGTTAGGGCATTTATCAGGTAATAATATCACATTACATGCGATGAACCTAACAACAAATAACGGTTCTAAAATGACTGAGAGGGTTGCAAGGTCATGTGGCATCATCCCGATTTACTCATTCCACTCTTGTCTTCTCTCTTTTTCTTACACCTCTTACCATTTTTCTCTCTTTTGATGCGCCCTAACTTGATAGAACCTGATGTAGGTTGCTTATGTATTAAGCCAAGCATAATTCTGAAAAAGTGATGGGAAAGTAAAATTTTGGATTTTCATTTAAAGCCTTTGACATGAAGTATGATAATGGAAGACCTGACACGCTTGACTACACTTTGACTGACCTTGACACTACTTAAAGGATTCAATATTCCTATAGAAGACATGAAAATAAAGACAACATGAAACAATCTTAAAACATTTAAATAGAATGGATCCTCGAACTGCTCTTGAATGCAACTGTCCTGGTTGGGATGGTCCTGGGATATCCGTCGTGCCCAAGCTTTGCAACATGCCCCGTATAGAAACACTGATGGGTAGGAATAAAAGTCCTGGCCTGTGCTCCTGCCTCCTGAAGATCAACCCTACACAAATATTGCCCATGCTGCTCCACTTTTGCTGCCAAGTCCGCTAACTGAGACTTTATCAACTCAAACTTATCCTGGGGATCATGGTCCGATGCTTCCTCAAAATCATCTGTCTGAACTGCCCGCACCCCTAAGTTGTGCTGGCAATGGGGCGCTGACCCCTGGTGAGACAAATTGTAACCAGATCAAGTACTCCTGAGTACACTCGGGCCTGCTGATATCTTTTACTAATGTATCTTTCTTCATCCTCTTTGCATTGTTCCAGTATTGTACGTACTTGATTTTGTCAACCACCTTTTTGCTAAAATTCATTATGTACCTCCGAAGATTCAAAATTGGAGGCTCCCTTTGTCGTCTGCCTAACTGTCGCGTTACCCTGGCCGGCGTATATGGCCTGACACACTTGAGTCCTATCAGCATCAGGAAAGGCTGCATGAGGCATCCTACCAAGATATCATCTAAAGGTAGACAAAGGTAATCCCACAAAACATTCTCGTTTGTCCTTGAACCAAAGAACTCAATCCAAGCTGTGACACCTATTGGGTATGTGAACTTAGGAGACTTCATCCTACGCTCGATGCATACTACCCGATCCCTCAAGGCACAGTAGATGGGACAAAGTAAGGAAGCCGTGTGCAAATGTTCCATCATCCATAATTGTAGTAATAGATTACTTCCCTCAAAATACCTGACACCTCCCCTAACCTCACTCAGGGCTCGGTACAATTCTACCAAGATCATTGGCGCAACGGTAACGGCTTTGTGTTGCTTCTCATGAAATAGTGCCATTACCACCGACTGCAGACGGGTGCTAATGTGCCTCTCATCTAATGGAAAAACCAATAATCCCAACAAAGCGAGGCTGAAAGCTTCGAGGCGACGTCTTTGCATTTTGCTTTGGTCGTGCAGAACTCATCCCAAAAGACGTTAAAACTCTCCTGGGGTCCAAATCTAGCAAACAAATAATCCAAGGATATCCAAGACTGCTCAAGGCACTTTAAATGCTTATTATCTTTTAGGCCCAGGTCGTTGAGAAATCTTGTCCTAGAGTGGTCTCGGGGAAGTATTATTTTCTTGCCTATATAACTTAAGCGGGTGAGACCGGATATTTCTGCCAGAGTAGGAGTCATTTCACACTCCCCAAATTTGAAAGTCAAGTTTTGCGGGTTCCGATAGGTCAGCATTGCTTCTACTAAGTCTGGGCGGAGTGTGATATCAAGAAGGGAAGTTAGGGTGCCCAATTTATGCATCAACTCATGCCCAATTTCCTTTTCTTTTTTCATTTTTTTTTCAAAATAATATGAAAGAAAATACTAGTGGGATCCCATTTGCTTCATTTTCACCCTTCTTTCCAAGACATCGGTCTGCCAAATGACCTTTTTACCCTCACAGATGCAACATTTAGCACATAGGATGATTAATTGTCATTCTGGGTCACGGGCCCATTTTGACATAATTTGGATAGATTTCCTACAAAGGGATTCGGTGCCTGGGACCGATCCCTACTAGGTCTAAATGACATGATGCAAGTAAAAATGACCTAAAGGCTGACCTAAGTTTGGAGTTTACTAACAAGGCAGTTCGGGGAAAGCGTATAGTCGATGGTGGTTGCTTAAGCTTTCCACTCACTCCATACGTCCGTAGGCTTCCCCTCCTAAATTAAGGGTGACTCAACAAAGAGTTCGTGCGCGCGACGCGTGCTCCGGGACTTGTTGCAGAAAGAAATGACTGGGCAATGAATATGATGACAGTTATAAAGCGATAAACACATAAAGCAAAAACTGTAAACACATAAACAACAAGCAAATAACAAAATATGAAAGCATAATAAAAGTAAGTAAAGCTAACAAAAAAGCATAAAACTCAACCAAACAATTTAAAAGCCAACAAATCAAGTACTAGCTTGAACCCGCAAAAGGGCGAAAAAAATTCCCCAGCAGAGTCGACAGAGCTGTCACTCATCCTTTTTTGGTGGGTTGAGATTTCATTAAACCTTTTTGATAGATAAAAGGTCCAATAAAACTCAAAAAGGGGCTTTCAATTTTGAAAGTGACAAATAGAGGATTGATTAAGAAAATTTTAGAGTCTCCACCTGACAAGTAATTCCGGTATGTCAGGCCACCATTTTTAGAACTTAGACTCAAAGCCAAGTTCATACCAGAGATTTGGGTAAGGGGGTTCATTTGACTCGGGAGAAGGTGTTAGGCATTCCCCGGGTCCCGTGAATGTCACGGTTGCGTACTCGATTTAGTTGGCTTTTAATACATTTGGATTGAGATAAAAACACACAGGAGGTTTGAGGTCATTCCCACCTAATAAAGAAAGAAAACAGAACTGTTTAAAGTGTGGATTAAATATCTTGTTGTGCTTATGTATTGAACGATTTTTATTTATTATGAAGTGAGTTATTGTTTCTTTAATTATTCTTGTTATTTAATGTTTCCAAAGGGATTGGCTAACCTTAAGACTCACCCAGGGTTATTATGATTAAGAAAAAGAAAATATCAGGGTTAATTCGAACAAAGAATTTGTCAAATGTGTGCTATATTTTTCCTTATCGATTCATGTTCAGGTTTTGGAAGACTCAGAGTTTATGCTTCTTGTAATGTGATGTACAAGAAGAAGAATTCATCCAGTTGCTTCATTGGGAGTGTTCATGTGCTAAGAGAGTGTTGGAGTTTGATTATACTCATGACTAGGTCAGAGTGGGTGACTTCCAATA
>MCJB01034407.1:65973-86761 GCA_002018475.1 Nicotiana obtusifolia | reverse complement strand
GGTGACTTCCAATAGTGGTTCTAATGGGTTCAAGGATGTAAGCGCGATGTCTAAGGATTTTTGGGTTCGTTGTGTGGTTGAAGATCGATTTTTTGCAGTGTGTATTGAGACAATGTGATCTCGTGATTCGAGTTACTCAGGTTTTTTCACTCCTCTTTTTTGGCAGGTCGAGATTTCATTAAACCTTTTTAATAGATAAAAGGTCCAATAAAACTCGAAAAAGGGCTTTCAATTTTGAAAGTGACAAATAGAGGATTGATTAAGAAAATTTTAGAGTCGCCACCTGACAAGTAATTCCGGTGTGTCATGCCACCATTTTTAGAACTTAGACTCAAAGCCAAGTTCATACTAGAGATTTGGGTAAGGGGGTTCATTTGACTCGGGGAGAAGGTGTTAGGCATTCCCCGGGTCCCGTGAAAGTCACGGTTGCTTACTCGATTTAGTTGGATTTTAATACATTTGGATTGAGATAAAAACACACAGGAGGTTTGAGGTCATTCCCACCTAATAAAGAAAGAAAACAGAACTAAAATACTACGAGTTTCACTTTTGGTTTTCACATACAAATACCTCGGGGCATTCCCCGGAATGTCAAATACATAAGTCCTTCGGGGCATTCCCCGGATAAATCTGACTGGGGAATGACCTCTCACCTCAAAATTAACTAACGTCCTAGCATTGCCTACCCAAGTGTGGTCGGCCTAAACATGCTACTAGCGAGCGATGTAATAAAATAAGAAAATGAGATCTAACATAAAGAAAAGAAAAATTCAGTTCAGGGCCTTGTTCTTTAGTGTTCATTTCAAGTATTTAGTCAAACCCAGTCCAGAAAGCCACAAAAGGACAAGAAAAAGGCAAAACGTCACCGAAAATGGGGATATGCTATCGCAAATCCCACATGTGAATCGCACATCGCACATACAGAACAGAATTTTGGACAGTGTCTAGTGTCAAAAATGCGGTCCAATTTGCGACCGCAAATCATGTATGCGAACCGCAGATCGCACGTTGAGATCGCAAATCCAAACAGAGTCCTGGGCGAGATTCAAAGTCAAGAATGCGACCTCATCTGCGATAGTCAAGTCAAAAGTGCGGACCGCATATCAGCTATGCGGTCGCAGATTCAACACCAAACACAGGTTGATTCTACGTTTCTGACAATTAAGTCCAAATCGCGAACCGCATATCAGTTATGCGGTCGCAGATTCAACACCAAATGCAGATGATTCGATTGTTTGTTTCGACTTTTTCCATTGTCAGATGATTATATCAAACATCAACCACTTTACGTCATTCGCTAGTGTATAATTTGAGCATATCAATTCATGAAATTTACAAACTAGAAACAAACATCCTCAGATTCATCGTGTTTAAGTCATACCAAACCAAATAAGCAAGAATTAAGAAATGAGCCTGCACGAAAGTTTCTGCTGGTTTTTGAGTGTGAATATCAGCAACGGAGCAGCAAACCACGACCGGAACTTGAACTGGCAAACTAGAATCGAAGCCCTAGTACCTGCTTGATCGAAATCGATTCTCAAAGACTTTTCTCTGCCCAAAATGAAGTTGGATAAAGTAGAAGTATATGTTCCTCTGTTTTTGTTTTTGTTTTTGTTTTTTTTGAAATTTTTGAAGAAGAAGAAGACTAAAATCGATGATCCCTTTCTGTGAAAAACTCAGATCCCTTCTAGAACCCTCTCCTTGCTTTCCAAGATCACTAACTCTCTCCAGCGGATCCTCCCTCCCCCCTTGTGATTCCCCCAATTCTGTTATATGAATAGTGGAGTTGTGTGAGCAGGGAATCGATGGAATCATGAATGAAATCCCCTCTTGTCAGAGTTTGTTATCCGATATGGCAAAGAGAGGGAAAGAATAGGCTAGGTTATTGGGCTGCTGAATTTGGCTTATATTTAGATTGGGATCCAATATAAGATTGGGCCAAGACAAAACCGAAAAATCTGTTTCAAACATGCCCCAAAACACAAGGCTTTTGATTGAATTAAGGAGACAAGAGCTTGGAACTATTTTTGGTATTTTTCAATTTTGAACCTAAAATAGAATTAAATTTAATAATAAAACGGATTCCTACTAAATAGGCCCAATAATTATTCTAACAGTATTATGACTATTAGAGGTGATTCCGACGCGTGGGTCAAAAATTACATGTCTACAGGGAGGAAGTTGGATTGGTTGTTAATGGTTTGAATCACGTAATGGAGGCAATGATCGGTTCCTTCGGCATCTGAAGTTATACATGTGGTTTGTGGTTGTACGTGTGGGCTTGACAGCCACTATAACTTGATTGATTTGGGAGGTATTTCATTCAAATGGCCTTGTTGTGTAAATGGATTCCGGAAGGGTCATGGCGGTTTAGATCATGACTTGAGGTTTGTATTTTCTGCGATTTGGGAATTCAATTGCATGGTGCATTGGTCCTTCTGAAATGAGCTAAGTGAAAGGTGTCTCGCCAATGAAGTATTTATTCTACTAGTAGTTCAGGGGTTATGGTGAATTTTTTTATTCTAGCATAGCGACATGATAGGTGCAATGAGCGGCATGGGAATTGGAAGTTGAGAATCAAGGTTGCGGTTCGGTGTTGATAAGAATGTCATGAGATCGGATGAGCATTGGAGGATTCATATGTTTAGAGTAAGCTGGCGTTATCTTAGTGTCGCCTGAGAATGGTGTTATGTGGATGAGACATTGTGTATTGATTTGCGGATTGTGATTTGCCTTACAGAATTAGTATGGTTGGTGGTATGAAGGTGTAGATTTTGCTACCTGGTGCGGAAGGTCGTGGGAGCATGCCCCACAAGAATATTGTATAAGTATGGCATGTTAGCCATTTTATCATGAAAGATTAAAACCAAGTATAGAGATTATAGTAATATCGTAATGTGAGAGTTTATGCTTGAGAGGCGCTCTATTCCTTTGGTTGTGGACTGTGGGAGTTTGTTCCAGATTGGACGGTTGTTCATGCGTGTCATGAATAGGGTTACTATGGATCCTTGGAAGGTTATTAGCCCAGTATGAGATAAGTGGAATCGGCTTGAGGTCCGCTAGTAGATTTACATCAGATCGGATGTGTTCATTCGTCATGACATTGCTTACGGAGGAGTCTTCGGGCGTTGAATGTTATTCCTATCATCATTTATTCCACGAAATACTCTATTGTGCCATATGGGTTGTGAGACGACTTGATTATTCGCACAAGTGTTGTAGTCTCGTGTAGCTTGTGGTATTATATGAGCAGGATGGCTCTCGAGATGCAGGTTATTTATTGCACCTTATCCGTGCTTGGGTTTTGTAGCGTATGGCGCTATCCGTCTCCCCAGGGTTGTATTTTTACACTTGGCTTGTGGTCGATATTCAAGTATTTCGTAGGTATAAGCATTATGGCTTGATGGGTATTTCCTTATTTGTTATTATGTGTGGATCGGGTGGCACGCCGTCACGGGTATGCAGTTTGGATCGGGTTGCACGCCGCAACGATATCATGTGTGGATTGGGTTGCACGCTGCAACAGTGAGATGTTGAGTACGGTTCCCTATATCTACTTCTGTGTTATTTTGTTTCTCGTTCTCTGAGAAGGGTTCATAGCATCTTCTCAATCATTTTATTTGCTACGCGGGTTGGGTAGTTCTTTTCTAGAGTTCGTTATTCCTTATGTATCACATTCGAGTTTGTATCTTGTTGGCACATTGTTGGCATCATATGAGATTTTTGGCAGTGTTTGAGATGGCTTATTACCTAAGCAGCTTGTGCTGGGTGAGACGAGGTTATTAGACCTAGGATCAGTGCGATCAGAGTTATGTAACACATATTAAAGAGCAAATATCGCTATTCAATTCAAAATGAGGAATGGTCCTTATTAGGAGGAGAGACTCTATGATTTGTTGATTTGGTTAGGTGGTTATGAGTTTTTACGCATCTCTTTTGTTGTGGCAGTATTGCGAGAGTTGGAAGAGGGATTACATGTGTTATGAGGCGTATTGTGGGCACCGGATTCGTGAAATTGCAGCTATTATAGTCGGAGGATGTTATTATGGTCAAATGACTTATGTGGTGCAGGGTGTGATTTCACCGGAGGAGCATGATTATGTTTTGGTACAGTGTGTAGTGATTGGTACGATGTTCGTATGTTAGAATTGGGTCTCAAGGAAAAATTCCGGATGTTGGAATTTGGTTCTAAAGCTTGTTATAGGGAAGATCTTCAGTCTGGCTCGAGCTAATGTGCTCAACTGGGTTGTGGTAGCACGGGTAGGTGCACAAGGTGTTAACTAGTGATTTTGGACAACTTCGGAGCAGTCCTTAGAATGTTCGAGGAAAAATATATGTTTAAGTGGGGGAGAATTTAACGACCCGATTGATCGTTTTGAGCTCTAATGCGTCGTCCGACGGCTTGAGGCTTTGAATAGCTCCATTTCATGTCTTATGACTTGTACGTGTGGTCGGAATTGAATTTCGGGAAGTTCAAAGTTGATTCGGATGGAAAATTCTAATTTTGGAAGCTTTAAGTTGGGAGAATTGACTAAGGTTTGACTTTTGAGTAAACGAGCTTGGAATCGGGATTTGAAGGTTCCAATAGGTTCGTATGATGATTTCAAACTTGGGCCTGTGTTAGGGTTGAGTATCGGGTGGTCCGGGAGCATTTCAATGCCTATTATGGGAAGTTGGCATTTTGGAAGTTCTAGAATTTTATAGGTTTGGTTAAAAGTGAATTTTGATGTTATCGATGTCCGTTTGGAGTTCCAAGCCTTATAATACGTTCATATCGTAATTTGTGACTTGCACTCAAAGTTTGGCATTATTCCGGGATGTTTAAGTAGAATTTGGACGCGTTCGGCGAAGTTTGAAGGTTGGAAGGTTTAAAGAAAGGTTTTGGCCATCGATTTGTAATTTTAATGTTGTTTGACGTGATTCGAGGCTTCGCTAAGTCCGTACCGTGTTTTGGGATGTGTTGGTATGTTTGGACGGGGTCCCTGGGGCCTCGAGTGCGAATTGGATTAGAAACAGATCGAGTTTGGACATGGAGAAACTGCTGAAGCTTAAGGATTCTGGTGCGATCGCACCTGCGAGGTTATGGCCGCAGGTGCGAGACTGCAGAAGCGACACAGGGGCCGTAGAAGCGGTAGGGAGTGAGGCTAGTTGGATTCGCAGCTGCGTGATCGCAGATGCGGGCGGAGAAGCGCAGAAGTAGAAGTGGTCTGGGGCCGGATGATCGCAGGTGCAGGTGCTGCAGCGCACCTATGGAGCTGCAGGTGCGGTCATGGGCGTGCAGGTCATGAGCGGTGCTCGAGCTGGGGAGTCCACAGATGCGGATGATTTCCGCAGAAGCGGATGTGCACCTGCGATTGAATGTCCGATGAAGTGGAAAAAGTTGGCACCTTGGGGAAGCCGCATCTGCGAGGTAGCTTCCGCAAAAGCCGAGTCGCAGAAGCGCAAGGAGTTCCGCAAGTGCAGAAAAATCGACTGGGCAGATTGTTTAAAAATTGGGGTTTTGCTCATTTCACGCATTTTCTCTCTTAGTTTAGGCAATTTTGGAGAGCTTCAAGCGGAGATTTTCATCATCTATGGCAAGGTAAGTTACTCCCACCTATTGTAAGTTAAATACATGGATTCTAAAAGGATTTAAACATGAAATTAGTAGAAATTGTGGGATTTTGGTAGAAAACCTAGAATTTGGTACTTTTGGATTTTGTCCACGAAATTGGACATGGAATTAAGAATAAATTATATATTTGAGTTCGTGGTGTTATGGGTAATGATTTTCTTCGAAAAAGTTTTGAAATCCGAGCATGTGGGCCGAGGGTTGACTTTATCGACTTTTCGAGCGGAGTTGGGAATTGCTATAAATTGATTAATTATGAGTAATAGAGTATATAATTATGGATTTTCACATTGTTTGGCTAGTTTTGGAGAGACGGGCATCGGTTTGAGGTGTTAGAGTGGCGTTGGAGCCGGCTATGGATCTTTGGAGTGAGTAAGTCTCCTGTCTAACTCTGTGAGGGGGAAACTAACCCCTAGGTGATGTATTAGATATGTGCTACTTGTTGTGGGGGCTACATACGCATAAGGTGACAAGAGTCTGTACGAAGCTAAATTCAGGTTATTGTCCGGCTAGACTTAGGTTCACATCATACTATAATTATACTATAGGAGTTGTCTTGGCTCATTTAATTCCTTTACTTCGAATTATGACTTGAGACTAGACTTTCGTAGGGTGCTAGACTTGCTATTGTAGAGATGTGGTGGGCTTCATAATTAGCCGCGGAATAATTGTAATCCTCTTACGAATTTCTCCCGAGCTATGCGTTTTCCTCGATATGTATTCTTTAAAATTTATATCTCACACGTTTATTCGTGAGTAGGGTCAAGGACCCGTTAAAGCTTCTTAATATAATGGGATCGAGCCGTTCGCCTCGGCAGTACAATAGATACAACTATGGTTCATGTCGTTCGACCCTCGACAGTGCGCACATTATGATGGGATCGGGCCATTCGCCTCGACAAGATTTTGTATCACACTCTCATGGGACCGGCCATTCGCCTCGGTAATATAATAGATGTATCTATGGTTCGTGCCGTTTGACCCACGGTAGTGCACACATTATGATGGGATCGGGTCGTACCCTCGACATTTCTCTAAAATACTCTTATGAAATCGTGAGTAATATTTGACAAGAAACCAGTGTATCTGTGAATTTTCCTGATTTGAACTCTGACGACCTATCTGGTGAGGTTCATTATATATATATTCCGATTGAGGAGGTAAATACTAGTTAAGAGCTTGAGTTTATTGTTGAGAGGAGGACTGTACCACGTATTTATACTTATTTGTTTCGTTTGTTTACTCTGCCTCACATCTGTTTACTTCCTATTGTATTGATTTATTGGACCACTAGTAGGTGTCGATGTCAACCCCTCGTTACTACTTCTCCGGGGTTAGGCTAGATACTTACTGGGTACGCATTGATTTACGTACTCATGCTGCACTTGCTGCACTTATTGTTGAGGTACATATATGTCTGGTGGTCTTATGGGCGCGAAGGTGCAACTATTGCCGGGACTTTACGGTGAGCTGCATTCCATGTTACGATCCGCAGCATACAGAGTCTCTATCAGCGTTATTTATATTCTCCCGTCTAACTTGTATTCCAGACAGATATTGTATTTATTTATATTTCCTAGTTGATGCTCATGCACTTGTGACACCGGGTTTTGGAGGGGGGGAGGGGTCTTACTGGATGTTTAGTATGGTAGTTCACGTAATTATTATCATTTCACCCTGGAAATCATCATTTTATACTATTTAGTTAATGGGAATTATGATTTCAAGTAATAAAAATGAGTAATTAAGTAGATCAATTATTGTTGGCTTGCCTGACAGAGGAGTTAGGTGCTATCACGACCTATAGTGGATTTGGATCGTGACACTTCCATTTAATGATGTTGTTTTCCATGGTTTTCCGTGGACGTCCGCATCATACTTATTATTTCTTGAGCATTATTCCATTGTTGAGACAATTCATTGATTTGCATCCGCATAGGCTCAATTTCTTCGGGTGAAGCAGAAGCACCACTTAATAATGCGGTTGGAAGACTAGACCACGGCTGCACTCCAAGTCCTTACATTCTACCATTATTTATTTTCTTGAGAAATAAAATAATATATTTAAATGAGCAAGAGAAGAAGCATACAACTTGCGCAAAATAATATTAAATTTAAATCATATCTAAAAAATTACTAAAATATTTTATACGTTTATTTACTCTACCGCCTGCCTGTGACCATATCGAAGTCATATCTTCGGGCATTAGTTGAGAATCGGGCTGAGTTTGTTGCCACTCCTCCATTCTTCTTTGATACCCTTCCTGAAATGTTGTTGACAAACATTATATAAACGAATTATTCTTAGCCAAGAATAAAGGTAGCATTGAATTTAGAATCTTACATATGTCTCCGATGCACGCAGTTCGGCTCATCCTTCTCTTGTACCATCATCATTCTTCTTCTTCTTACGTGTCTCCTCAAAGACATAGCATGAGACACATTTCCCCATGTGGCTTTTCCTTTCAAAATAAAAAATATGAGTTTATTACTTGAATCTCATATAAGTAAAGCTAAGTAAAATTTTATAAATAAATTACCAATCTCAATCGATGGGCTGCAAAACTGATTGAACCTCCGATGTGCAACGAACCACCCTTACTGGAGGCTCAATTTGCCTTCGCTTTTTCACTCTCCTGCTTCAATTCTTCGCTATTCCACTCCTCCAATAGTTGAAGCCAGACATCTTCATGCAACCATAAAGGCCTGCTCCTACCTTTCCGAGCAACAAAATGAGTTTCTTTAATCTTCTTCTGAGCTCTCTTCTCGAAATTATCATTCACCTGAATTTTATGCTGAGGCTGCCATACATTTAGTCTGTAATTAAAAAAAATGTTAGAGGAACAAAATAAATATTATATAAATTATATTTATTCGTACCTTAAATTGAAGCAACATATTCACTCTGATTTGGTATGGAATCTCTCTCCAGAAATTTCACGGCTCATGGAAAAATGGCTTCATAGCTTCCACAACCATATGTGTGGCCTGAAAGGATGGCAAAGGCCTGCATTATATGTAAAATAAATATTTGTTAAATATATTATTGATCTTTATTCTAATAATTATAAACTAAAGAATTACTTACCCGTCCCCATGCATATGATCGTACTCCTTAGTCCCACCACCATACTGTCTCCGTGAAGGAGCAACTGAAGCAATTTTAGTAGATGGGAATGCAGTCACCTGAGATCCTCCCATATCCAATCTAGAAATGATAGGAATAGATAATCATGGAGATGATAATGGAGTGGACGATGATGGAGGCACAAAAGATGAATCATCATGGTGACTGTAATGCCCGCCCTGGGATGGAATTAATGGTGAGCCATCATGCTGACTAGTAGGGACACGATGACTCAAAGGTGGCAAATAAGGCTTCGGCATAAAATCAATAGTAGTGGAGGCTGAACCACCCCGGGGTGCTAGCGGGGGGAGGGGGACTCTGAAAAACTCAGGTGGTAATGAAGTCGTCGACTGAGAAGGACGAGGAAAACTAGGAGGAGGACTCATCCCAGTCATGTGTGATGGAATGTGATCATTCGTGGATGGCAAAATATTTTTTTTCTTCTTAGATTGTTTCAGTTCTTTACCCTTAGAAGCCATCTATGCAATTTAAGTAAAAAAAATACAATAATAAAAATATCAAGAGGTAATAATATAAATCGATTCTTCTACATATTATAACAATTAAAAAAAGAACATATATAAAGTCCAACAACATATAAAAATAATACAATAGCATAAGGAATAACATAAGAAATCAAACAAGTCATAAAACACACAACCAACTCAATCCTCATCACGTTCTTCATATTGATCATATTCATATTCATCATCGTTTCTTTCATTTTTATCATCTAATTCTTCATCCTTGCTTGCTTCATATTCATCACGTGAATCTCCATCCTCGTTTGCCATAAATTTTTCTTCCTCATACTCACTTTGATTTGATCTAAGGACTGAAGGCTCAAATTCCTCATAAAGGCCTTCGCTATCCTGCAATTCACCTGCTAGTTCATCATCCACCATTGCTTCAACACTTGAAATGTCATTCTGGTACGCTACATCTAATCATCCTCGACCTCAACTCTACCCACGTGATTTGTTTTTATCACTACCCGCCATGCAGCCTTCTTCTTGCACAAAGTATAAGGTGCGTAATACACCTGTTTCACATTTTGTGCTACGATAAATGGGACATAGAGTCTACGACCTCCCTGTGTGCTTTATTTCAACTATTTGATACA
The DNA here is from genome assembly GCA_002018475.1 of Nicotiana obtusifolia. Classification (NCBI taxonomy): domain Eukaryota; kingdom Viridiplantae; phylum Streptophyta; class Magnoliopsida; order Solanales; family Solanaceae; genus Nicotiana; species Nicotiana obtusifolia. Next base: position 76,900 of record MCJB01034407.1, on the reverse strand, counting down.
GAGGATGCATCTTTGTACTTCTAGTAGGTGTTGGATCATACCATTTACACTGAAAGAGTACCAACTTTTTCTTCAGCCAACCAACATTATGCTCGAGTTCTAATATCTGTTCAAGCATACCATGATAGTCAACATCACATCAGCTTTCACACACAAGCCACTATTATTAGTTTTTTTGGCCTTGGACCATTCTTCTATATGATGTCTAAGTATTCTGTCACCCAAGCAATGTCACGCAAAAATGAATCATTTACGCCATTATCTGGATTATGAACCTAAATCGAACCTAACATATAACATTTAATTAGAAATTAAAAAGTACGTACAACTGATAATAATTTACATTGAAAGAAACTTTGCTAATACGTACAAAGTGTTTAAACCATTATGCAAACCTAGGATAAACATCCTCATGCCCATATGTATCCACAAACCAACTGTCCGACATATTTAAAACTTTCATTAGTTAAAATGATTGATAATTGGGATTGAATGTAAGTCAGGAACATTAATGTACACTTATGTATAATAAGGTTGAACCTCGGGACAATTTAGTAGAACATGTGTTGTAGCTGACTTTAGCTCTATCTCAGTCAAAAATCGTGTTGGAATACGTTTTGGACCGCCTTTTCCAGGTTGATTGAATATGGAAAAGGGTTGTGCCAATGGATTGGTATTGCCAGCATCATCATGCCGATTGGGTCTATTTCTTACACATGGCACATCATGTTCAAAATAATATGAATAGAAATAAGAAGTTTCTCAAGCCAAATATGCCTCACATATTGATCCCTCAATTCTCGATCTATTTTTCACGGCCCGTTTGCATTTGCCAATCATCCTGCATAGCACGATTTGGAGATGAAATAATGTTTAACTAAAACACATAAGGATAATCGACTAAAGATAATATACTTGAACAACAAGATTCAGAAGCCTAAGACCAATTACACATTCACTTTGGATTAGAGAAGAGAGATTTGTGATTGGGTTAATAATTTGAGGAAGCCTGATGGGTATGCATCAAACTTATCTAGGTGTGTTGACAAGAAGGAAAGTTGACGTTTATGAAAATCCACGACTGTCACATTTTCATGGAATCTTTGATGTCTATTGCATTCAATGCTTTGCCTGATAGAATATGGAAGCCCATTACAAAGATATGCTTATTTTTCAAGGAGTTGTGCTCTAGGCAAGATACTTACCTCAAAGAAGCTAGGCTAATACTCTAAAATGACATTCTCGAATGAAACAACCCCGGACGGCTGAAATCTAGCCAAGATAACTTCAAATCATAAATAAAACTCATGGAAAACAATTCCGGATAATAAAGCTTCAATTTTTAAAACGATCTGAACCTCATCCGAAACTCATCCGAGCCACTCGGGACCCCGTCCGAATATACCAACAAGTATTATAACATAACGCGGACCTATTCGAGGCCTCAAATCACATCAAATAACGTCGAAATTACGAATCGCACCACAGATTGAACTTCTAAATTTCCAAATCTTTCAACTTCCAAAACTTGTGCCAAAATATATCAAATCAATCCGGAATAATGTCAAATTTTGCGTGCAAATCTCAAATGACATAACGGAGCCAATCCAACTCTCGGAATCGAATCCGAGCCCGATACCAACAAGGTCAACTCTCCAAACCCAAATCCGGTCGCACGCCTAAGTCCAAAATCACCATACGAAGCTGTTGGAGTCATCAAAACGCCATTTCGGAGTCGCCTACACAAAAGTCAAATTTCGGTCAACTCTTACTGCTTAAACTTCTAAAAAAAGAATCCTTCTTGCAAATTGATCCCGAATCATCTAAAAATCGAACTCGACCACACACACAAGTCATAACACATAATACGAAGCTGCTCGAGATCTTAAGCCGCCAAACAGGACGCTAATTCTCAAAACGACTGGTCGGGTCGTTACAAAATTTCGCCCCAAAATTTTGATATATGTTGGAGTATTTGAAGTGTAGTTTCAAAAGGATCAAACAACTTGTATTTCTGATTCTCCTACGATAAGATATGGTTATTTTCTAATGGCTATCCTAGATAGCTTCTGCAGTGAAAGAGAAAAGGTTTTGGAGCCCTCGGTGCCAACAACACGAAGCTTTTGATCATGTTTAATTGATTGGTTCCAATGATATGGAGCTTTAATTCAGCAGCACGTACTGGTGTCAATGACACGACGCTCTAATACAGTTGGTGAACATTGTGACATGCACTTTTCCACCAAATCTTGAAGGATGTAATGCCCCAAAGATTATTCTGTCAGAGTCGTGAACTTCTTCGTTAAGTTGCAAGAAGTTATTCATGCCAAGACTCAATGGATAGGAAGTTCCATGCACCTCTTCGCCTGCAAAAAAGATAGCGTTGATCATGTAATTCTTCACGTGATCTTGATCTGTCACGGAGAACTCGCTATGCTCGTCGCCAAAGCTGCAAAAAGAAAAAAAAAGTATGATACCCGAACAATCCTCCCGATTTAGGCGCTTGATTCAAAAAGTTTGCTGCGACCGTATCAACTAGGGTAGAGCTTCGAGTATAATGCATGTTGTAGATCTCAGAGTCATCCTTCGCAAACGGCTCATGATTTGGACACACTTGTCTTGAGATATGAATTTTACGGCGAGAGTGCGCAAAGCTGTAAGCTGAACGGGCCAGACTTGTCGATCAACTTAAGAACTTAATTCTAGTAAATCCAGAAAGACTTTGGCTGTGAATTTATGATATGTTGCGGTCTTCTGAGTCTAGTTTCACTAGAATTAAACGGCTTACAATTTGGGGTCTCCTGCAATGAGATATGAATTATTTTCCACAGACACACAAAACCGACAGCTCCAGGCAATTTCTGTAACCGAAAAAAAGTACGTGAATAACTGATTCTTACCAAAAAAAAAAAAAAAAGAAGAGATTATCAAGAAAGCAAGATAAAGCCTAAGACCTTGTTTGAGGAATCTCAACTCTCTCTATGAGTTAACAATCCGAGGAGCCTTTGGATTCACACAAAAGAAGAGGTGAAAGCTGTGATGAGAAACTTCTTGAGGAACACCTCAATTTATAAATTTTCTAGGCGGTGGAGTTTTCCTTGTCATACAAGAATTTTACATCTAAGCAATAGTTAATTCCTGATTGACTAGAAGTCTTTTATGGTAAAAATATTTTGGATAGCCATTAAGTTGAAAAGGAACCAAAAGGCATCACGTGTGAGAGTTTGTATGAATCCGGAAAAGTTAGGTTGCCTACGTAATGAGAAATTGAGAACTCCTACCAAATTTGGAAGTTTTGACTTTGTCCTATATGGTATGGATTTTGACTTAGTAATGTGAAGTAAGCCATTTAATTAAGGGAGTAATTTTCATAAATGAAAAAAGGGGAGACCAACTTTCTTGCACTCAAAATGGAACTGTTAAGCTGCCCAAGATTGCAGACTTGAAGTAATTCACGTGAGTTGGGTTTAAGTTGTTTTTTTTTTTTTTTTTTTTTTTTTTTTGGTTTAAGTTGTTTGGTCTTCAAATTTGATTATTACAAGATCCAGTTAAAGGGCGAATGCAACTCCTTTGCAAAAGAAATGGGTGCGTGCAGCAATTGACTTATGTATGGCATGGAACATGAGTTTAATTCTTCTTCTTTTCTTCGTACGAGGCACGCTCAAGAACTTCGAGTATACTACGAATTCATGTAATTCTTCCTAAGTAATTCGTGTTAGCTTGATTAATGTTACTCAAGTCTAGTATTTGAATAATGATTCAGAAGATCTGTCTAAGAAAAAGGTAGAGGTTCTCCAATCCAGGGAGTAGAAAACAATTTTGTCTTTTACTAGTATACTTCAAGTCTCACCTTTCATTTTAGCAAGCTTACACCCCGACAAGCCTTGAAGTAAGGGATATTTATAAATAATTAAAATTTTACTAAATTTAAATCTATAAGAAATTTGGATTTTATCATAAATTAGATCTATATTAGTCCAAATAAATATCATGGGCTAGTAGAATTGGCTCAATTATTTAAATTCAATTAAATTGATTTAAATAAAGGTCCAACATACCATTGGGCTAGCCCATTGGTTGGTCTTCTATAAAATAGGTCGGCCCATGAGCCTCAAGCTCAATGATCCAGTAGGATTTTCTTGAAGGCTACTCCACCCCACACCTATATAAAGGGGTCACAGGAGAAGGCTAGAAGACAATCGAAGTAAGCAGAAGGAAAGGCTAAAGAAGCTCTGAAAAATCGCACCAAAGTCTCCATTCATATCTGCAATCGTCGCCTGTGGTCAAATATCAAAGGTGGATTCAAATCATAGGCAGACGGCTTCAAATCTTCCGTTCGTGATAACCCAACACCAAATCCTGGTTCATGACGACCTCCACAAATTTGAAATCCATCAAGTTCAAGATCAAGCTCTCAAGCTCTTGAACCATCGTTCGTGAGGAGAAGAATCAGAGGACTACATCTCTTTAGATTTGAGATATTTTAGAGATTGTAACCCCTTCACTTGAAATAGAATATAATATTTGTAGACTATATTTCTTGTCTTGATTATTATTTTTCAGGAGCGAAATTTAATTGTTACAAATTTTGGCATGCTCAGCAGGACCATCTCTACCTCTCATCTCTTCTAGTCGAAGTTCAAGAACACCAAAATGGATACAATAAAAAACAACCCTAGACATGAATCCAAAAGAGGATTGGAAGTTACCATGGAGATTGTTGGCCAAATCAAAAGAAGCAAAGCTGAAACACTAGGACAACAAGTGCTTGAAGTGCTGTCCGCAACTCATGTTTTTGGTTCATCTTCTACAAAAGAAGTAAGATCCTCCTCTTACATGCTAGAAGAAGGGAACAACATCACTGAGGTGGTCGAACAAACTTTGGCACGATTTAGCCTTTCAAAAGAATGCCATTGCCAGTCCCATAATCCCTTATCTGCTCTCTATCCAAGTGATGATACATATCATTCTTTGTCCTCTGTGGTAGTCATGAAAAGGATAATGATTGAATCTTCTACCATAGAAGAACAACTTGCAAATTTGGCAAAAGCGGTTGAAGGCTTGACAAAGTACATGAAATATCAAGATGACAAACTATCCAAGTTGATGAATAAGGTAGAGAGTATGACAGAGGAAGAATAAGGCGAAACACTTATGAAGCTTCCAGAAATTCAAGAGAAAGGAGAGTCCTCTGCAAAGCTAGCAACAATGACCAAAGAGATCCAAATCTCTTCTGATGAATGGATTAATGTTGACCAATTAAAGAACTTCATCATAGGGGCCATTAAAGACAAATTTGAGCCTTCCACCAAATCTTCCCATACATATGCAAAACCGTACACACAAAGGATTGAAAACATAAAGATGCCTTGTGGATATCAACCACGTAAGCTTCAACAGTTTGATGGTAAAGGAAATCCCAAGAAACATGTTTCACACTTCGTCGAGACATGCAATAATGATGGAACTTATGGTGATCACCTTATCAAGCAGTTTGTTCGATCTCTCAAAGAAATTACTTTTGATTGGTACACAGATCTTAAACTTGGTTCAATCGATAGTTGGGAGCAACTAGAGCAAGAATTTCTCATTCGCTTCTATAACAGAAGGCACATTGTGAGCATGGTTGAACATACAAATTCTCTCCAAGGGGAGGAGCCGGTTATGGACTTTATCAATCGTTGGAGGAGCTTAAGTCTCAACTGCAAAGACCGTCTTAACGAAACTTCTGGCATCGAAATGTGCATCCAAGGTATGCATTGGGGCCTTCGCTACATCTTGCATGGAGTAAAGCCTAAAACTTTTGAAGAGTTAGCCACCCGTGCTCATGACATCGAATTGAGTACAAATACAAGTAGAGACCAAAGGTTTTCTGGCTTTGAGCCTCATGATGAAATAGAAGCAAATGATGCTGAGAATGGGGGAAAATATTCATCCGAAGATGAAACTGATGAGTCCATGCATATTGTAGAACTCCTCAATACATGAGCCTAAACTGCAAGTTATGATGCTCCTTGATGCAAGAGCTAAACTGCATGTCAAAGCGCTCCTCAATGCACGAGGCAAAAATGCAAGTTATGATGCTCCTTAACACACGAGCCTAAACTGTATGCCATGAAGCTTCTCAAATTCGAGTCAAGTCTTAAAGTTTTAAATCTCCATGAATTCGAGCCAAATCTTCAAATTAAAAAGCTCTCCAAATTCGAGCAAAATTTTAAGTGAGAAAGCTCTTTAAATTCGAGCAAAATTATCAAATTAGAAAGCTCTTCAAATTCGAGCAAAGTCTTCAACATGTAAAGCTCCTCAAATTTGAGTAAAGTCTTCAAGTTGCAGAACTCACCAAAATCGAGCATTGTTTTCAAAGATTCAAAGCTCTTCAAATTCGGGCAAAGACTTCAAGATATAAAGCTCCTCAAATTTGAGCAAAGTCTTCAAGTTGCAAAACTCACCAAAATCGAGAAAAAGTCTTCAAAGTTGCAAAGCTCTTCAAATTCAAGCAAAGTGTTCAAGATATAAAGCTCCTCAAGTTTGAGCAAACTCTTCAAGATGTAAAGCCTCCAAAATTGAGCAAAGTCTTCAAATTTCAATGCTCCTCAACACATGAGCCTAAACTGCAAATTGTGAAGCTCCTCAAAACGTGAGCTAAATCTTCAAAACGACGCTCCTCAATACATGAGCTTAAATTGCATGTTACCATGCTCCATATCCCACGAATTAAACCGTTTATTACTCCTTGTTTGTACGAGTATAAATTGCATACAAAAAAGATTCACACTTTTCCTGAACTACGTTATGACTTAATCCTCTTCACCGATGTCTGTAGGTAGCTTTATTCGAAGCTCCGTCACATAAATTTTTTTTTTTAAAAAAGAAAGTCATGGCATGATGTGATCATCAATATCAAACTTGGGAGAATCATTTGATTTTTTTTCAAATACAAAGGCGTACATTGCAAAATGAAAGAAGGCGATTCACGTCAAACTGGACAAGACATTTTATTGCTTCAATATTGTAAGATCTGATACATAAATACTAAATGCAATAGTGTTGGTAAAAGGTCCGACACATGAGAAGTATTCTCCCTTGAAATACCTCTAACTACTGTGGAGCCGCTTTGATGAGCTTCATGAATACGAAAAAAAAAAATAAGTTGCTTCAATATTATAAGATCTGATACAGAAATACTAAATGCAATAGTGTTGGTAAAAGGTCCGACACATGAGAAGTATTATCCCTTGAAATACCTCTAACTACTGTGGAGCCGCTTTGATGAGCTTCATGAATACGGGAAAAAAAAAACTAAGTTGCTTCAATATTATAAGATCTGATACATTAATACTAAATGCAATAGTGTTGGTAAAAGGTTCGACACATGAGAAATATTCTCCCTTGAAATACCTCTTACTATTGTGGAGCCGCTTTCATGAGCTTCAAGAATATGAAAAAAAACTAAGTATGTGCCTTTGATGAATGAGCGATTTCCCTACAATGACTGGCTGAATAAAATTCTTTATAACAGATGGATCTTGGTGCATCAAGGGTATGCTTACTCTAGCTAGGGGCATCGTCTACTCGATTCACATACTTACCAAGCTACACAAAAAAGGGATACCTTAATATGTCTCGCAAGCCATAGGGAGGAGACACTTCAAGTACGTCTCTAAGATGCAAAAGGATGATGTTTGATGTCAGATCTTTGAAGGTTGAGGCATTCCATGTAACACTCCACCACAAGCTTGAAGGATAGGATGCTCCACGGACTTCTGCATTAAGTTGCAAGAAGGGGTTGTTCTACGCTGAAGCTTGAAACATAGGACCCTCTATGGACTTCTTCTCCAAATTGCAAGATGATATGGTTCCACGCCAAAGATTGCAAGATGGCTGCTTCACATACTTGCTCTCAAAGGATGCAAGAGTAGCACCCCCAAGTGTCTCGCCAAGCTACAAAAAGGGGAGATACACCACGTATTACTCGCCAAGGTTGGAAAAAGATACTCCAAGTGTGAATCTCGCCGAGCCGCAAATGATGGGATACGTACATGCTTTCTCGCCAATATGAAAAGGAGTCACTCCAAATATCTCCTTCTACAAGCCGCAAAAGTAAGGATACACCACATTATCTCGCCCAGCCACAATAAAGAGACAAATCGTTCATCCCCGATCATGTAGACCTCTGGTGAATCTTCTTAGGGATACCAAGACTGCTCTTGAAAATCTGCCAAAAAATAAGAATTTTGGAGATGGCACGAAGCTTATGTTTCTATTAGTTGATCGATGCCAATGATGCGGAGCTTTAGCTCAGCAACAAGTACCAATGTCAACAATATCAAGCTTCAATGAGGATGGTGAACATTGTGACATGCACTTCTCCACCAAACCTTGAAGGATGGAATGCTCTAGAGATTATTCCGTCAAACCGGTGAGAAGGATGCTCCATGAAGTTTTTCGCTAAGTTGCAAAAAAGAAATCATACACGCCAAGGCTCGATGGATGAGAAGTGCCAAACTCTCGCTGCACTACTCTCCAAAACTGCAATATGAACTGCGTGCCTCGATCCAAGATAATAGACATGGGCACATCAAGAACGCGAATGATCTCATGAATGTAAATCTGAGCCAGCCGCTCAGAGGAATAGGTAGTCATCACCGGAATGAAGTGTGCGGACTTAGTGAACCGGTCCATAATAACCGAAAGTGGATCATGTTTCTTCAAGGTTCGTGGTAAGCCTGCAACAAAATACATAGTGATGCGCTCCCACTTCCACTTCGGTATCTCAAATGTTACGCGGCGCCTTCCTGAGCTTCCTTGGAAGGGCAACGTAAGGCTAGGCAATCGATGTCAGTACGATTGCCGTCCGCCAATTGAGGTCCCCTCCGCACGCTAGACTAGATTGTCAATGCCGTGCGGGAAAACCAATATCGTAGGCAACGAGAGAATTGGAAGCTTGTAGAGAAAATTGAGAAAATAGTTTGCTTGCATAAATGAAAGGCTATTACAAAAGCTACGCGGTGTCGAGGGGGTGCGACACCAGTACAGAGAATTGATTGCTTGCTTGAAAGTTTGAATGCTTATACCCCCCTAATAATGCTTAAAATAAAAAAACCAAAGTTACAAGAGTAGACCTAAGAAAGCTGTAGAATCATACTGAAATAAAATAAAGTAAATCTATTCTATATTTACAAAGAAAAGGACTTAGTTTCCTACAAAGTAGAAACTAGTCCGTCAGCAGCAACTTGTGTCATTCGGCTCAGGGTTCGCGCGCGGCGTTGTCTGGGCGCGCGGAGCTATGGGCATCTTCCTGGGCTGGCATTGGCGCTGGCTGTCAGTGGGGCGACAGAGGCGCTTGCGCGCTTGTCACTTGGAGCGGCCAAGACCAAGGGGCCGACCGTGGCGCTAGGCGTTGGGAGGCTTGCCGGGACGCCATGGGGCGCGTCCAAGGGGTCATAGGGCATGGCTGGAAAGCCGCCCATGACATTCTCCCCCACCTGAGTTGGCGACATCCTCGGCGCCTTACTTGCAAGATAATCTTCAATTAGGTTCTTGAAGGCTTTAAGGTTTGTCCCTCTCTCCCAAGTATTCTCCTCTGCGTCGCGTCCCTGCCATTTCACCAAGAACTCTTTGTGGTCTTTCCTGGAGGCATGAATCACTCTATCGTCAAGGATAGCTTCAACACGCCTTTTTCCAGCTGAATTAGGGCCCCGAATGCTGAGGATTGTGAGTTAGCTCCGTGCAGGGTCCTCCGTGTTTTCCCGAAAGGGTTTTAGGAGACTGACATGGAAGACAGGATGAATCTTCCACCAAGCTGGGGTATCCACCCGGTATGCCACTTTCCCAATGCGTTTTACAATGGACAAGGGTCCAATATATTCTTGCAACAGGCGAGGGTCATGGACTCCCGCAAATAAGTACCGCTTTGGGATTTTGACCATCACTTTGTCTCCTACTTGGTATTCAACAAAGCGACGGTTTTGATCCGCATGCCTCTTCATCCGATTTTGGGCTTTGACAAGATAGCTCCGCACTATCTCCAGGTTTCGCTTCCATTCTCTTGAGAAACTAGCAGCTCGGGGAGATTTTGCCATGGTTGGAGCATTCACAGTGTGTGGGAGTAGTGGTTGCTGTCCGGTACCAATTTCAAAAGCGCTCTTGTTGGTACTGGAGCTCTTTTGTGAATTGAAGCACAATTGAGCAGCATCCAAAAGCTTCACCCAATTTTTCTGCAAGCCAGTTACAAAGTGGCGGAGATATTCCTCCAGCATGCCGTTAAACCGTTCCGTTTGGCCATCAGATTGTGGATGAATGCTTGAACTGTGACTTAGTCTTGACCCAAGGCACTTGAAGAGTTGCGTCTAGAAATTGCTAGTGAAGCGCGAGTCGCGATCACTACTGAACTCTTTTGGTAGGCCCCAATATTTCACGACATGGGAGAAGAACAGCTGAGCTGTATCCTCTGCTGATATATATTGTGGGGCTGCTATGAAAGTAGCGTATTTAGAAAACCGATCCACAACAACCAGAATAGTTGTAAGATCTCCAACCTTGGGCAATCCGGTGATGAAATCCAGAGAGACGCTCTCCCAAGGCCGCTTTCGAACGGCTAGTGGTTCCAAGAGTCCTGCTGGCGTCAGGCGATCCGACTTGTCCTTTTGGCATGTTAGACAAGTCTTCACGTATTGAGCAACGTCATCGGCCATTTGAGGCCAATAATATGCACGGCGAAGTAACGCCATGGTGCGTTCTTCACCTGGATGACCTGCCCACAAAGTGTCATGATATTCCGCCAGAAGGATCCTTCGCAGATCTCCTCCCTTGGGGACATAAAGCTGGTTTCCTTTCACTTTCAGGAAACCATCTTCTATGTAGAACTGGCGAGTCTTGCCTTGTTTTACCAGAGTAACCAAATACTGTGCAGCAGGATCCTTGATGA
>MCJB01034407.1:0-63751 GCA_002018475.1 Nicotiana obtusifolia | reverse complement strand
TGGCCCCCTTTATATCCTCCCTTGATAGGCTGTTGAGGCCTATCCTTTCGAGCTTCCACTTGATAGTCCCCAAGACATTCCGCTGCTTGGATTGCCTTGGGTAGTGTGTCCACCCTTTGTCTCTGTAGTTCCATGCGAGCATAGGGTTTCAACCCTTCAAGGAAGGTGAAGAGTTTGTCCTTGTCCCCCATGTCTCGTATGCTCAACATAAGTGCAGAGAATTCCCGCACGTAGTCCCGCACTGACTTGGTCTGGCGGAGCTCCCGGAGTTTTCTTCTTGCATTATATTCAACATTTTCTGGAAAGAACTGTAAGCGTATGGCAGCTTTCAGTTCCGCCTATGTATCAAGATTGTCCTCACCGGCCCTGATGGCTTCATATTTCACACGCCACCAGAGTTTTTTTAGCATCGCCTTGAAGATATATTGCGGCAGTTGCCACTTTCTTAGCTTCTTCTAGGCCTCCCACGGCATCAAAATACTGCTCAATGTCAAAGATGAAATTCTCCACTTCTTTGGCATTCCGAGCCCCACTGTATGGCTTGGGCTCAGGGATTTTTAATTTCTGGGCCGCAGGAGCGAAGTTCATAGCCCCTCCGGTTTGGTTCCCGCTACCTCGAAGCAGGCCCTGTAATGCAGCATTGACAACATTGAGCTGGCCCGTCAAGTTGTCGATAGTCTGTTGCATGGCAGTCATCCTGTCTGCCTCCTATGCCCTGTGGGCCAAATCTTCGGCACGCTCCTGCTAGAGGTGCTCAAATTTCCCAAAAATTTCGGCTGCCTCTGTGGCTGCCATTTGCCGGTCTCCTTCCGAGTCGCGGCTGATGTTTTCGATGTCAATTTCGGCCTGGTGCATCCTGCGATCCAGGTCCTCCAACCTTTGCACTAGGCTGGTCTGTAGGTTAGGCACAGTTTCCACGATGGGCCGTAATGCGTCAACCGTCTGTTCGAGGACAGTGATCCGATCCCCGTAATTCACCATGGTCAGAAATGGTGTAATGGCAATGCGTTCCCTCGTCCGATGTCGAGCCTAGGCTCTGATACCAACTGTTACGCGGCACCTTCCTGATCTTTCTTGGAAGGGCAACGTAAGGCTAGGCAATCGATGTTAGTACGATTGCCGTCCGCCAACTGAGGTCCCCTCCGCATGCTAGACTAGATTGTTAATGCCGTGCGGGAAAACCAATATCGTAGGCAACGAGAGAATTGGAAGCTTGTAGAGAAAATTGAGAAAAATAGTTTGCTTGCATAAATGAAAGGCTATTACAAAAGCTACGCGGTGTCGAGGGGGTGCGACACCAGTACAGAGAATTGATTGCTTGCTTGAAAGTTTAAATGCTTATACCCCCGTAATAATGCTTAAAATAAAAAAACTAAAGTTACAAGAGTAGACCTAAGAAAGCTGTAGAATCATACTGAAATAAAATAAAGTAAATCTATTCTATATTTACAAAGAAAAGGACTTAGTTTCCTACAAAGTAGAAACTAGTCCGTCAGCAGCAACTTGTGTCATTCGGTTCAGGGTTCGCGCGCGGCGTTGTCTGTGCATGCGGCGCTATGGGCATCTGCCTGTGGCTGGCATTGGCGCTGGCTGTCAGTGGGGCGACAGAGGCGCTTGCGCGCTTGTCACTTGGAGCGGCCAAGACCACAGAGCCGACCATGGCGCTAGGCGTTGGGAGGCTTGCCGGGACGCCACGGGGCGCGTCCAAGGGGTCATGGGGCATGGATGGAAAGCCGCCCATGACACTAATCTCTGAATCAACCTTCCCGATTTCTGATGCTCATACTTCAGGTGTTAACAATTCAAACATTGAGAGACATAAGAAACAATATATTTCTTCATTCTTTGCCATCAATAGTGTTGTTTCAAGTAACAGTATATCTTCGTGACACCTGGATGAATGGAATAGCGAGAACTGTGAGCCTTCTCAAGAATCAAATCTCTCAGCCCCTCAATATTTGGAACACAAACCCGGCCTTGAAGCCGCATAATACCATTATCAACAATCACAACCTCCTTAGCACCACCCTGCTTCACCGTGTCCCTCAACACCATCAAGTGAGGATCATTAAACTGACGAGCATTGATATGCTCCAACAACAATTACTATGCCACAATGTAAGCAAGAACCTAGCTAGGCTCCAAAACATCTAGTCTCACAAACTGATTGGCCAAACCCTGAACATCCATGGCTAGTGGCCTCTCTGCTACCGGTAAATATGCAAATTGCCCATATTCTCAAACTTTATACTCAATGCTTTGGCCACCACATTGGCCTTCTCCGCATGATATAATATGGTGATATCATAATCTTTTAGCAGCTCTAACCATCTTCACTGCCGCAAATTAAGGTCCTTCTGCTTGAACAGATGCTGGAGACTCTGATGGTCAGTATAGACCTCACATGGAACGCTGTATAGATAGTGCCTCCAAATCAACAATGCATGAACAATGGCTGGCAACTCTAAATCATGCATATGGTAATTTTTTTCATGAACCTTCAACTATCGAGACACTTAGGCAATCACCCTACTATCCTGCATCAACACTATGCTACGCGACGCATCACAATAGACGGTGTAATATCCCAAACCTTTAGGCAATACCAACACTGGGGCTATAGACAATGCAGTCTTGAGCTTCTGAAAGCTCACCTCACACTCGTCGGATCATCTGAAAGGAGCTTTCTTCTGGGTCAGTCTAGTCAGAGGCGTAGTAATGGACGAGAAACCCTCCATAAAATGGTGATAATAGCCTGCCAACCAAGAAAGCTCCGAATCTCAGTAGCTAAAGATGGTCTAGGCCAACTCTGAACTGCCTCAATCTTTTTCGGCCACCTTGATTCCCTCACTAGACACCACGTGGCCCAAGAATGCCACTAAATCAAGCCAGAACTCACACTTGGAGATTTAGCATATAGCTTCTTCTCTCTCAAAGTCATGAGTACAATCCTCAGATGTTGCCCATGATCCTCCTGGCTGCGTGAGTATGCCAATATATCATCAATGAATACTATGACGAAAGAATCAAGATGCGGCTGGAATGCACTATTCAAGTGTATAAAGGTTGTTGGGGGCATTGGTCAACCTAAACGACATCACAAGAAACTCGTAGTGACCATTGCGCGTCCTGAAAGCCGTCTTTAGAATATCTGAACCCCGAATGTTCAACTAATGATACCCCGACCTCAAATCAATCATCAAGAACACTTTAGCACCCTGAAGTTGATCAAATAAGTCATCAATGCATGGTAGTGGGTATGTTTTCTTCATTGTAACTTTGTTAAGCTGCTTGTAGTCAATACACATCCACATAGTACCATCCTTCTTCACAAATGGAACCAGTGCATCCCAAGGGGAAACAATGGGCCTGATAAGCCCTTATCAACCAACTCCTGAAGTTGTTCCTTTAACTTCTTCATTTCTGCTAGTGTTATGCGATACAGTAGAATAGAAAGGGGCTGAGTGCCCGGCACCATATCAATGCCAATATCAATATCCCTATCGGGTGGCATGCCCAGCAAGTCTGCAGGAAACACATCTGGAAATTCTCTCACTACCTTAACAGACTTTATGGTAGGAGTATTAGCCTTAACATCTTTCAAAAAGGCCAGATACGCCAGACATCCCTTCTCAACCATCCATTGAGCCTTCAAATATGAGATCGCTCTACTAAGGATATAATCGAGAAAACCTCTCCACTTAACTCTAGGCAAACCTGGCATAGCCAATGTCATAGTCTTAGCAAAATAATCCAGAATAGTGCGACATGGTGACAACAAATCCATGCCTAAAATCACGTCAAAATCGACCATGCTAAGCAATAAAAGATCAACCCTCATCTCATAACCCCCAATAGTCTCCACATATGACAGTGCGTATGGTCTACAACAATAGAATCACCCACCGGTGTAGATACATGAACAATCATAACTAGAGAATCATGGGGCATATCCAAACAACGAGCAATGTATGATGACATGTATGAATAAGTGGAAGAAGGATGAAATAATATTGTCGCATCCCTGTGGCATACTGATCGTGCCCAACTCTAGTCCTAAAAACGATAAGCAATCGCTACAAATATAATATGGTCTAATATTCCGGAGTCGAACCATACAAAGAAATAAGGTTTAGCTGCAATTGTTTAATATCACTAAGTAAACAAGCTCGAATGATTTATAAGTTATAAAGAATGTGATTTTTTTATTCTAAACTAATTAATTAACAAATTTAAAAGCGGTAAACCTATCAATTAACAAGGATAAGGGTTGGAGACATGATTAAGGAGGTCTAGAGTTATGATTTCCCCAATTGTCAAAATCCTCCCTGCTATGACTCCTGTAATTTCGCCTAAGTATTCTCTACCGATCGTGAGTACTTTAGTTGTCATAATTCTCTCTTGATCAACTAGCATAATTTACTAGATGTATTCTCTCGAACTACACTAGCTGACATTGATTCACCTTACTACAATCGCACCAAGGTTTCGTTATCTCTAATCTCACCTTTGAACCCTCCGTATTGATCTCTCGCATACGTTAGAAGTGATGTTGTTTAACAACTACCTAAATACGTACTCTCTCTCAAGCAACACACACTAAATAGGCACAGTCAATTGATGGCCTTTCAATCAACTGCAACAAACACGTAGTTGAACAAGTAGAGAAATCCAACGGCTCAATTATACAAAAACATAACAAGAATTTATCCTCCATAAGGTTCTACCAAAATCCTAGATAACAAATTAGCTATTCATAATAGTATGCAAAACTACAATAAAATAATTCATAATTAATAATGGAAATAGAGGAAGAAAGAGGAAAAAACGTGAAGTTGAATCCTTCTCCTGGTTGCTCCTAGCGTATTCTTTCCTCCCCAATGTCTTCTCTCCTTCCAAAGTAGTGTATCTCCCTTCAAAATCACGCTTTAAGATTGGAAACGTGGGGCGGATTTTCCTTTTCCTATTTCAGATTGGAAAAGCTAATTTTTTCTACTCAGGGTCCCGGTCTGGCGAAGTGAACCTCGCTTTGCTATTGGGGACTTTTCTGGTTTCTTCTGCTCTGGCCTCGGTCTGGCGAAGTGAACCTCGCTTCGTTGTTGGGGACATTTCTCTTCAGCTCTTTTTTCACTAATTTTTCTCCTATTTGATTCTTGTCGCATATATTTGTTCCTACACATAAGAAACACATAATGTGCATATTTCACTTCAGAAGCGATGTGAATTCCCTCAACTCACACAAGAAATAACACACAGACACACTCAAAACATGCACTTTTCATCCTATATCACATACTAAAACAATACCTATGATCACGGCGTCGGAAGCAACTGCCTCTAGCCTAGCGGGAAATGCGTAGAAGTGGGTCCGACCACCGCCTGAATGGCCTCACCCTCTCGGGAGACCTCGTGCTGACTGGGCCCTACCCTAGCTGGATATATGGGTAGTGTAGCTGCTGGTGCTAACATTATAGACTGAGAGCTCTGTTGTGAGACTCTACTCAACGCACTAATAACAACACCTCTTATATGGTTGCTGGCCCTAATAGCCTGAAGAACTGCTTGTGGAAACCTGGGCATATGGAGCATGGTAAGAACTTTGTGCGAGCAGCGTACATAATGATGACTGAGCTGGGCATGCACTGTAGGAACTGTGGCTAAATGAAGAGCCATGAGGAACATGACGAGCTACCTGAACGGGTCAAGAAGGATGACCTCTGTTGCAATGGGACTGGCCTCCAGATGAGGCACTGCTGAAACCACCTGAACTACGAGGACTCTTAGCCTCCCGCTCCTCATGCTCCAGCCTATGCACCTACTCTAAGCGTCTAACAATCTCGACCATCTGGACAACTCTAGCATCTGTCGCAACCTCTCGAGCCATACTGAAATGTAAAGCATAGCCATCAATGAACTTCCTAATTTTCTCCCTCTCACTGGGAACCAACGATACTGCATGACCAGCCAAATCAGCGAACTTCATCTCATAATGAGTGACTATCATACCCTCCTGGCGTAACTACTCAAAGTGCCTACGCAACTCCTCTCTGCAAGTCTGGGGAACAAACTTCTCTAAGAAGAGAACTGAGAACTCATGCCATGTAAGTGGTGATGCGCCAGCTGGCCTGCCCAACTCATAAGTTTGCCACCATCTGTAAGTTTCTCCTGTAAGCTAAAAAGTAGTAAATGCAACCCTACCGGTGTCCAAAATACCTGTTACGCGAAGAATTCGCTGACACCGGTCGAGAAAATCCTGAGCATCCTCTGACTCTCTGCCACTGAACTCTAGAGGCTTAAGCCTCCCAAGCCGCTCCAACATCTTCTGCTCCTCATCACCCATAGGTGGACTAACCTCGGCCCGAGAAGCGACAACCGACTGAACTGGCAATACACTCGGCGTCTGGTGACCTTAAGCTAGCTGCTCTAGAGTACGGGGGGTGGGAGTCTGGGCACTTCCCGGCCTGTGAGGTAGCTGGTGCAACTGGGATCGAAATCGCCTAAGGCAGGCTCATGCACACAGTCAAAATCTGGCTAAGGCCTCCTAAATACCAGGAATGACGATAGGCACTGCTGGTTCCTGAGATGGTCCCACCGGCTCAACAATGTCTGGTACCTGATCCTCAGTTGGAGCAACTGGTGGCTCCACATGTGCTGCTCTGGTTATAATGAAAGCCCCACCTCGGCCTCTATCGCGGCCACAACCTCTCGCGACCCTAATTGGTGGTACCCTGATCCGGTCACACGTGCCCTCACCATCTGTGAGAGATTAAAAGAGCCAAGTTTCAAATTTCAGAAATAACAAAACAGCATGACGAGAACACAAGAAAGTGAAGTTTCCTAACAGTTCGGTAGCCTCTCGAAGATAAGTACAGACGTCTCTATACCGATCTGCAAGATTCTACTAAACCTGCTCATGACTCGTAATGCCTATGAACCTAGGGCTCTAATACGAACTTGTGACGACCCTAAAACCCAACTAGTCGTGATGGCGTCTAACACACTTGCTAGGCAAGCCGGACATAATAATGAAGAACCAAAATAGCGGAATTTATAGAAATAGCATAAGTCTGAAACCTCAATTACATAATAAAACCAATACACAATAAAAAGAATTGGTAAATACGAAGTCATGAGCTCTATTACAAAACACAAGTTTGAAATGACCAAGTACAATACTATCTGAAATAAAGTACGTAAGAAAAGAGACGTCAAGACTGCGTCAAGAATGCAGTTCTACCTCTTCACTCCATAATCAACTCTGCTACAACCCTCGGCTACTAATGACTGGGTCCGACACCTGGATCTGCACAATTAAGTGCAGAATATATCATGAGTACAACCAACCCAATATACTCAGCAAGTATCATAATTAACCTCGACAAGGTAAAAGAAGCAAGAATTATAAATGATATTTGCTATAACATGTACAGTTTCATCAATTTAACAAGTACAAAATAATAAAGTGATAAAGTCATAAAGCATAGAAGGAACCATCTGTGTGTCTACAATTACTCAAGTTCTCTGCCCAGTCAATGATACAACATATAAAGATGATATGTAAATAAATCGGGTACGTAACCACGGAAATTGCAAGTAGAGATGAAATGCAAAATCCAAAACAAGCACTGATCAGAATTTTCTCAATATTTCCATATCCGTACCAAAAGACACATCAGTTTCCTCAAATCCGCATGTACACCATCAAGAAAGAAACATGAGAGGGTGACCCTAGGAGGATGGATCCATATCCACATGCAGCACGACCAATTCAACATGCTATCAATCCGGCATGGTCACAAACTCAATATCATACTCCGCCTGACAGACATATCAACATAATTCACCCCGGAGTGGTCACATACATAACAATATATTCCACTGGTCACAGGCATAACGACACAATCCGCCTGGTGTGTTCACAACAATCCAGTCCAAATCATGTTGCATAGAAGCAATATACGAGAATACATGTATATGATGAATGGATATCAAAGTTCATGCTTCTAAACTGGTATAATGACATGCGATAGTGTAAGTATATGCAAAGTGTGCTATCATAGCTCAAACCGTCAATTTCATCACTAAGATAGCAATATCAAGTTCATTGAGGGAATTAGCCTCTATGTAACCTCAAACATGGCTCAAATGTTCACAACAAGGTCACAAATACGAGAAATATCCTAGCTCTAATCTTAACAGTCTATTCTAGGCATATCATAGCCTAACCACTAACCCGCACATGGATAAATACCTCGATGCTCGTACATTGGCTCAAACCCTACACATATGCGTCCCCATAGCACGTACCTATCACAAACAATTCAGGCAACTGGTGCCTCAACCAATTTTAGGTTAGATACGTACCTCAAGCAAGCCAAATCACTCCTCTAACAAGCCCTTCCCGCGCGTGTTAACCTTCGGACGACTCGAATATAGCCAAAATACCATAAAAAATAGCCATAGGAAACAATTCCAAATGATAAAGCTAAAGTTTGAGTCAAAATGTACAAAGTCAACCCCGGGCCTGCACCCCGAAACTCGACAAAATTCACAAATTCCAAACACTCATTCAATACCGATTCCAACCATACTAATCTCATCCAATTCCATCCACAAATCGACCCTCAAATCTCACTCTCCAATAATATAGTCCAAAAATCGCAAATCCCACCTTATATTCATGAAAAATAGGTATAAAAATCAATGGGTAATCAATATCTAGCAATCAATAGTGAGTAACATTCACTTACCTCTTAAATTATGGTGAAAAGCACTCGAACAATTGCCCTAGACAGAGCTCCAAAATCCCAAAAATGAGAAGAAAAGACCACACCCTTGATTTATAGTCTTATCTAGCAATTTCGCATCTGCAGTCCAATAGGTCGCACCTATGACACTGCACCTACGGACAAACCATCGTAAGTGCGGAAATTCATTAAGCCCCCGACCACGCGCTCCTGCGGTCCACAATCTCGCGGTCCCCAATCCGCACATGCGGGAATGCTTCTGCAGTCGCAACCTCTCTCTTGTGCATCCACACCTGTGGATCCCTTCCGCATCTGCGACTCAAACCCATGCGATCATACTCCACTTTTACGGAACATTCTTCAAAGAAGCGCATCCGCTTCTGCGTTAACCCACGCGCATCTGCGATCTCACCCCAGCCTAGCCAACCTTGCACCCGTGCTACCAAGGTTGCACTTGCAGCTCCGCTCTGCGGCCATACCTACCGCATGTACGAAAACACAAGAAGCCAAATTCCCTTCAGCAATTCTTTAAGTCCAAAAATGATCCGTTAACCATTCGAAACACCCCCGAGGCTCTCTGGACTCCTTCCAAACATGCCAACATGTCCTAAAACACAATATGAACTTACTCAAAGTCTCAAATCACATCAAACAGCATCAAAACGGGGAATCGCACCCCAATTCAAGCCTAATAAAACTAATGAACTTCTAATTTCAAAAACTAGTGCAGAATCATATCAAACCAACTCCAAATTATCCCAGATTTTGCACACAAGTCCCAAATGACTCAACGGACCTATTCCAACTTCCGAAACTAAAATTCGAGTCCGATATCAATAAAGCCAACTCTTTGTCAATCCTCTCAACCTTCCAAACTTTCGAATTTCCAACTTTCGACAAAAAGCATCAAATCACCCTACGGACCTCCAACACAATATCCAGACACATGCCCAAGTCCAAAAGCACCGTATGAAGCTATCGGAATCATAAAAACTCCATTTCGGAGTTGTCTGTACAAAAGTCAAATTCCAGTCAATTCTTTTAACTTAAGCTTCCATCCTTGAGATTAAGTGTCACAATTCACCCTGAAACCTTCCCGAAACTAATCCCAAACACCCCTCAAGTGACAGAACTACATATGAATTTAGGAGAAGCAATAAGCAGGGGAAAGGGGCTACAATACACAAAATAACCAGTCGGATCGTTACACTAGCCCTCTTAAGCATTTCATCAAATATATAATGTGAAACCAACTACAAGGTTCCATAATGGAAATACTTTACCCCACGACCAATTCCCAAGAAAATAATCAGTCCACAATAGTCCTAAAGCACCCAACAACCTCCATTGGCTCATGCATGCCCAACCATTTAATTGTAACCTAATATAATTACATTTCCTAGTCTTCACATACTCCCAAATTCAAGATTGAGGGCTTATGGCTTTCGATCACCATCCCATAAGCCCCAACGTAATGCAATCCTACTTAAACCCATTACTAAACTTTGCATACGAGCTGGAGATAAAGTCTTACCTTGTGTGTACACGATCTTGTGAGTTTTCCCTCTTGAATCCCAAGGTTGAGCAAGAATTAAAGAGTAGAATTTGTTAGAGCTTCTCCTTCTGTCTCTAAATTTCTCCCCCATCTCTTTAAGCAAATTGGATCATTTCTCATAATAGCCGCCTTAAGCCTTTATATTAAAATTGAATCGGGTTAGGAATTTTCCAAAAATACCCCTCTGTGTTGAATTTGCAATTGCAAAATGGACCACGAAATAGATATGCGGTCCGCAAACTGGACCGTGAAATGCTCTTCAAAAATATGGGTTGGGTCTAGTCAGGTCCGCGACGGATCCGCGGTCCACGGAACTATTCTGGGATCGCACATCAGACCATGAATTTTCCTTTCAAAATTTCCCATGCTAAAAATATGACAGATATGCGGTTCGCGAAATGGCTATGTGGTCGCACATTTGACCGCGAAATGTCCCTCAAAATGAAGTTGCTTCTGACTCAATCCACGATGATTCTATGTTCAGCAAAACAGATCTGCGGTTGCATAATTGACCACAGAATTGCCATTTTCTAAAAATTTTCTGCCTGCTTCACGATGCATTGCACAGTCCAAAAGTCCATATTGTGAAAAATTATCTACACCCTTCCATACACATTAGCTTACCTTAGCACCATAAAGCCTTAAATCCTTGGTGAATTTAAAGGGGCCTTACACTACCTCAGGATATGTTTTCTTACTTAGTGATGACCCCATATCATAGAGTAGTAAGAAACAATCATGTGTATCACTATCTGCAATGGAAGCCGAATACGTGGCTCTCGCATCAACAGTACAAGAAGCTGTTTGGTTGAAAAAGTTCTTGGAACACTTGTTTGTAATCGCAGAAAATGCTGAACCAGTGTTAATTACTGTGACAGTAAAGCTGCAATATCTTCTGCCAAGGACCCTAAGTCTCATTGTAAAACCAAACACATAGATATCAAGTATAACTATGCGAGAGACATGGTTAGATGCAAGGAAGTGAATGTGAAGTATGTGTCTACAAAAGATATGTTAGCAGATCCATTGACCAAGCCTCTGTCTAGAGATGCATTTGTGAGACACACTGGTCTCAAGGCTTGCGTAGACTTTGAGATACTTTATTTTATTATTTACTTTCCCGTGTTAACAAAACTAATGTTCTTTAATTATCAATACAGTTGATTTACATACATATATATTTTTATTGCTGAATGTTAAGTGCATTCTTTGTTCATTTATTTTTTTGATAAGTATGCCGAGTAGACAAGAGGTTGGCCTTCTCTCACAGGAGACTGCCTCTTTATCTTAGTGATGTGAGGAGATGAGACATGATGATAAGCAAAATTATCATAAGGGTAATTTGAGAGCTATGTACTTAAAATCAGAATGTAGCTTAAACAATAACATAAGGTCACTAGGATGAAAACCATTCACCTAGTCTACTTTGTGAGCCAGATGTGAGTTAAAAATGATATTGTAGATCAAGAAACTCAAATTTAAATACTTATGGTGTCTAAATATCATCTATACAACATTCTTTATAGGATAAAGACATACCCTTCTCTTGAAAAAGGATAAAATACTGTAGCACGTGTTTCATACTATGTGTGCTAATATCGACCAATTGGGTTAACAAGTCCACTCTCAACTTATTGTTATGTGAGACCTAGAGCTTTTATGGTGGCTCAAGATTTTGTACCCTCAAAGACTCCAATCAAATACTTGAAACTTAATTTGATGTTAGTTATCTTAGTGTTCACAAAAGACCATGTACACATATTCGGTAGCGGAGAATATATAGAAAAGCAGTCAAACTAATGTTAAGGGACCGTGAGAAGAGGAATATTATTGGATGGATTCTCATTTATTTGTGTTCACTGATGCACTAGTTATAACTTATGAATTATGATTGTGAATACAAGAAATAATGATATATGAGATTTTGAGATTATATCGAATGTGATTCATATGATCTAGGATACTGCATCCTTCATGATCTACTTACAGGTTTACACTCGACGAGAGGCTATATAATTCTAATAGATATATAGCACTTAGCTCTCACAGTATGCTGGTTGCACGGTCTACTTCCCTATATGAATAACTGTGAAGACGAGATGAGGTGAGAATATATTTCTCATATTAGATGAGCACTCCCATTATGTGTGAGGGGGAGATGTAGGAAATAGAGTCTACCCATAAGGAGCTCTCTTAGGGCCCATTACGGCAAAATCCAGTAATTTTAGTAATTACTGTAATCCTAGTTATCCCTATATAAGTACACATATTGTGTACTTCTAACGACGCCGGAAACAATAAATGCTCTTTTCTCTGTTCAATTAATCTAGGGTTTAGAATGTGATTTAGGGGTTGATCCGATACAGTGTGACAACTATCACCGACCGTTAATTTCAGGCACGGTTCATCCGTCTTCTGCTTCCGCTAAGAAGAACAAGCAAGTTCTATGGTTATGATTTACGCATTATCTAATGTGTTTAGATTATAGCTTTCCTTCGATATATATAGCTTTTCACAGCACTCAACTGTTATGTGCTCGATCTTTCTCCTAAAAGCACAAGAGCAATAGACATTCTTGTAACTTCATATTACATGTTCTTTAGAAAAATGGTAAGAAGTATTCATGGTACAAAATCCAGCACTATGAAAGTGATGGTGATTACATCCAAAAAACTTATTTGTTATCCTACATCCAGAAAAGTTAAATAAAAGAAAAAACAATCTTTACTATCTATCAAAAGATTCCATGAACTGTAATATGGGTTCAAATCCATTTACCCACTCCAAACTATACCAAAAGAAATTAAAAGGAGACAATCAGATTTGACTTTCAGTTGGGAGTTATCTTGTCCTTCAAAGATACTTTTATTCTCTCTTTCCAAGTAGACTTCCAGAGTCAGGAATGGTTTTTCTAAGCCTTTCTCATTCTCTTATCAAGACTTTTTTTGTGTCAGGATAAAAGTAAATCTGTTATTGCTGGCATAACCCAATTGAGGCCTAGAACATTAAAAAAATATTTGTCATATCATAAAGGTGAAAGGACAATATAGGAAAAGATGGTATAGTAAGACTATAATTCTTTCCCACATAAATAGCACCTATTGACTTATAGAATACCTCTTTGTATTTTGTGTTTGTCATACCCCAAAATTCATCGTCTACAGCGTTGAGTCAAATAAGCTTGTTTACCTTACCTTAACAGGAGCCTTGGAATTCCATATTAGTTTCCATTGTCCAAGAGTAGGCTGGTTGGCATCTTTTAGCTATATGTAGTAGCATGATCTTACTGTATAGATGCCATTTTCCTTCTTTCATATCATTTGATCTTCTCTGTTACTACTATCTTAGAATAAGGAGAGGATGCTATAAAACACTAAAATACTATCGTTGATACTCCAAGTAACTCTCCTATTGTGTGCTACAGTAAGATTAATATCCTTTTGCAAGTTAATAAAGAATGGGAAATTGTTTCATAGGAAGTGAATGCTCGAACAAATTATCTTTCCAGAAAGGGACTCTTCTTCCATTGCCATATCTTAATACCATTCTGCTGCGAGGAGACATGATCATAAAGATCTAATGAACCTCCAAGACTCAACTTCTGTGGAGGATTCCCCCTGTGTTGCGCACCATTCATTCATAAGTCAATACTTTCTCAGAAACCATTGTAAAATGAGTATATCACAGTACCAATCTCTACACTACAGGTCAAACCAAGAAAATTCATATATTGTTATCCTATAATGGAGCAAAAACTTTCTTTTACTTAAATTTGGATGAACTAATAGCATCTAACAAAGTGCAAGCATACGAATTACCCAACATAGAGATTTTCAGATCGAAAGAGGAAAATTAACTCCTAGCATAGATTTTGTTAAAATCTAAAGTACTAATCTCAACTCTAAACTTCAAATCCAGAAAATAAACCTTCTTCTTTTCAATATGTTGCAAAAATATCAGCAGCAAAATCCCAACCAACATGAAATGAATGGCGAGCTATCCAAAAATGATGAAGGAAAAAAATATCTCATGCAACGACCCGACAGGTTGTTTTGAGCATTCACATTCAGATCGGTCATTTGAAGTCATAAGTAGCCGTGTATGGTGTATTATGACTTGCGTGTATCGTCGGTTTAATTTTTGAGTTGTTCGAAATTGATTTAGAAGAATGAATCTTAAATAGGAAGCTTTAAGTCGGAAGACTTAACCAAGTTACTTTGTGTATTTGACCTCGGATTGGAGTTTCTATGGTCTCGTCAGGTCCATATGGTGATTTTGGACTTGGGCGTATGCCTGAATTTGCATTTGGATATTTCTAGGAGGTTTCGGCACTATTTGGAGGAAATTGGCAATTTGAAGGTTTGGAATATTCATAAGTTTGACGGGGAGTTGACTTTGATGATATCGGGTTAGATTTTGGTTCCGAGAGTTGGAATAGGTTTTTTTATGTCAATTGGAACTTGTGTACAAAATTTAAAGTCCTTCCGGATTGATTTGATATGGTTCCATACGAGTTTTGAAAGTTGAAAGTTCAAAAATTCATTAAGTTAGACTTGAGGTGTGATTCATGGTTTTGATATTTTTATGTGTGATTTGAGGCCTCGGGTAGGTTCATGTTGTGATTTTGGACTTGTATGTATGTTTGGTTGGGGTCCTGGGTGACCCAAGCGCATTTCAGCACATTATGTGAAACATTGGAAATTTTGGTTCTAAACTTGAAAATCTTGAGTTTTGATGATCAATTCTTGTTGTTTGATGTTATTTTGGTGATTTAAGTGAGGAGAAACTTTGTAGGATGTTATTACGCTTGTGTGCATGTTTAGTTTGGAGCCCGAGGGGCTTGGGAGAGTTTTGGAATTGTTTCGGAAAAGTTTAAAATTGCTAGTGTTATACCTGTTGCTGGTCTTGTCTGCAGATCTCACATTTGCAAGGTCTGGCTTGCATTTGCGAGCTCGCTTTTCCGGTCAGTAGATCACATTTGCGATACTGGGCTGAGCAGGGAAACTTTGCATTTGCGAAGAATATTCGCATTTGCGGATATGGCTAGATCGCATTTGCGGTGGCATGTCGCATTTGCAACTTCTTTAGGCTGGGGCCACTATTCGCATTTGTGACCAGTGTTTCGCATTCACGATGTTCGCGATTGCAAACATGAGTTGGCAATTGCGACAACTACAGCGGGGTAAAAGAGGAGAAAGTCGGGATTTAGCTAATTTTACACCATTCCTCAACCCTAAACTCTATAAAGGCTATTTTTGAAGAGGATTTTCTTCCCCAATTCATGGGGTTAGCATCTTTAACTAGTTTTCAATCAATTTCAACTACTTTTTCATGAATTTTAACATCAAATCTAAGAATTTAATGGTAGAAATTAGGGGTTTTGGGTAGAATTTGGGGATTTTGTAAAATGGAGATTTAGACCTCAAATTGAGGTCAGATTTCGAAACAAATTGCATATTCGGGCTCGGGGGTGAATGGATAATTGGGTTTTTGTCCGAATATCGGGTTTCGACCATGTGGGCCCGGGGTGGACTTTTGTTGACTTTTGAGATTTTGGCCATGATTGAACCTTTATTGATTGGGGATATTTCCTTTAGCGTTATTTGACTTTGGTATATGATAATTGACTAGGTTTTGATCATTTTGAGGATTATTTCTAGGGAAGACGGTATTGGATTGTGGAAATTATTCCGGAATAAGGTAAGTGTCTTGCCTAGCTTTGTTCGGGCAATTTTTCCTACTAAATGATATTGTTTGCTACATGCGGGGATAATGCATATGCGAGGTGATGAGCGTATATGCATGTGCTAGAGTTATCCATGCTCGGGGTAGATTTTACGATTCTTTGTGCCTTGTTGGACTATGTGAATTTCTTGCCTCATGTTTTATTTGACTTCTATAATGATATGAATATGAATTTCAATGCTAGAAACCATGATTCAGCTTATTATAACTTGATTAAAATTTGACGAGGCTTTTTGGTGAACCTATTGATGTGCTAAATTCGGTCATCGCTATACCTAATCACAAATACATCGCTACGATCGTTATTCTTGAGATATTTGGAGTCGCTTTTGAGATTTATTGAGATACTTGAACAAAAGGTTCTTGAGGTTTATTGAATTGTTATTTGGCTTGAGATTTGTGATTGATGCTCATTTTGGGCATTTACTTAACCACTCATCTTGATGTTATTCATGCTTCATACCTTACTTGTTATTGATATACGTGTGTTGGTGAGTAAGAGTATAAAGCACGAAGGGTGATGCCATGTCATTGCATATAGAATATCATGTGAGGAAGAGTGTAAAGCACGAAGGGTGATGCCATGCAATTTCATATACATCATTACGCACGAAGGATAATGTCGTGCCATTTCATATATATTACCATGTGAGGAAGATATTAAAGCATGAAGGGTGATACCATGCCATTGCATTTACATTATCATGTGAGGACGAGAGTAAAAGAACGAAGGGTGATCGGGCCATTATTTTTATATTGTCATGTGTACATGGCACGACGGGTGTTCCCGTACAGGCGAGGATAACAGACATGCATTATATTATGATATCATTTCCTTGTGTATATGTTTTTGATTTTATCTTGAGTTGTTACTGTTGCATCTACGTTTTCTATGTGACTTCTCATTGTTGTTCTATCTTTGTCCTCTACCTTAATTGTTTATGTACTATCCATGTCTTCTATCTGTTTAGCTATCAAGATCATGCGTTCCTTCTTGTTTGTTATATTTGCATCTATGCCTTGTCTCATTTGTTGTATTTTCATGTAGCCTTCTACCATGTTAGTTAGTGAAATTTATGTTCTCCTATCTTAATTGCTATTATTACTTTTGTGCCTTCCACCCAATCTGTTACCATTGTCCATATACTCTACCTTGTTTGTTACTGCTATCTGTGTATTTCCACTTTATTGTTACTGTTATTGGCATTTCTTACACCTGGTTGCTACTGTTATACGCATGCTTTGTAAGGAAGAAATAAATGCACAAAGGGTGTTGTGGTGCCATTTGATTTCACATACATTCATATATTTGGTGAGGATGAGTTACATGCACGAAAGTTATTGCCATGCCATTTGATTTAATATCTTGAGTACGTTCCTCATACTATGAGAGTTCCTGAATTTACTAGGTTGTTTAGTGGTTATAACTTTAAGAAAAGGATTGGTTGTGACATGGAGGAAACTGACCGTGATTTTTTTTCAGTAATCATTTATTGCCTTGCATATCTGGTCCTGTACTCTTCTATGTATTTATAGTATTGTTTTGTTGCAAGTTTAATTGAGCAGGTTATATTAGTGGGTATTTTTTGAATTAAAAATCTTGTCACTACTTCACAGAGGTTAGTCAAGATACTTACTGAGTACATGGGGTCGGTTGTACTCATACTATACTTTTGTACCTTGTGTGCAGATCTTGGAGCTGCGTAATCATGGAAGAAAGAGCCTAGCATTGGAGACATATCAGCACTCCTGACACAAACTACCATTTGATCGCGGTAGTTTAGGATTTATATTTCTGTTTATGCAAATTTCAAACAGATGATGTATCTCTTCGCAAACCGGATTTGTAATCTTATTCGTAGTCGCTCGTGACTTGTACTACTGGTCATTTTGTATCGAATTCAGTCATTCATTTCTTCGTATGAATAATCTATCATTTTGGTTATCTTATTTTATGTTTGGTAAACTAGAATTAGAATTAGGTGCCATCACGATTTAGTAGGATTTTGGGTCGTGACACCTCGAGATAGCCAGCCTTTCCAACATGATATGAATTACCACTACTAGGAAACTATCAAAATCCATCCAAACCATACCGACTGAAATTGGTCGAAAAGGAAAACTGACCGAAATCGGTCGGAAAGAGTGTTATTTGGCCGCAAAAGTAAAAGAACCAATTTCAATTAAACATACCGACCACCATTGGTCGGTAAATGTGGCCCCATAATATCGAAATACTTTAGCATCTGACACAAATCACGTTTCCAACTGCAATCGGTCGGAATATGGTCAACATTGGACAAAAAGCTGGTCAAACTTGGCTATTATGTACTAACAAAATGTTAAAATAAAAAAATCTCCTCATTTCCGACTGATTTCGGTCGAAATATTGAAATTAATTTTTTTCCGCCTAGGTTCTCTTTTACTTTTTCATAACTAATATAATTTTTCAACAACATAGTTGTTGGGGAAAGTAGTAGGTCGGTGAGGAATAACGTTGAACATCCTAGATACCGTGAAATGGTTGCAGATGCTTTTGGGATGCACTTCGAGTTTGAACCCCATGAAAGTGTTGAACAAGCTCCTAACGAAGAGGCAAAACATTTTTAACAGTTAGAGGCCGCTAGTTGTCCTCTAAGTGAAAGGAGTAAGCACTCTCAGTTGTCTGTTGTGCTTAGATTATTAAGTATCAAATCAGATACCAGTATCTCTCAAGCGGGAATGGATTCTTTCATTGGCCTTACAAATTGAACTAGCTGACCCAACTTTCAACATACCTGAAGATTTAAATAAAGGCTAAAAGATTGGTTTCTAAGTTAGGACACTCGTCTATGAGAATCGATTGTTGTGAAGATGGTTGCATGTTGTATTATAAGGGTGATGCAGATTTAGAAAGTTATAAATTTTTTGAAAAACCTCGTTTTAAGCGGGTTTCCGGCGAAAGAAGGTTGCTGTGAAGTCGATACATTATTCACCTCTTATTCCTAGATTAAAGAGGTTGTACGCATCAATAAGTTCTGCTCCTCATATGAGATGGCACTATGAAAATAGAAGGCTGCCTGGTGTTATGTGTCATCCTTCAGATGGGGAAGCTTGGAAGCATTTTGAAAGGACGTATCCGGATTATGCTAGTGAACCGAGGAATGTTCAGTTGGGTTTGTGTGCATGTGCTGATGGTTTCACGCCTTTTTCTGTTTCTGCAACACCATATTCATGTTGGCCAGTCTTTATTATGTCGTATAATCTTCCACCTGGAATGTGTATGACTAGTCCATATATTTTTTAAAATTGTGTTATTCTCGGTCCCCGCAATCCAAAGAGTTTGTTGATGTATATTTGCAACCTCTGATTGATGAGCTAAAACAATTGTGGTATGATGGAGTTTAGACATATGACATGTGAACTAAGCAAAATTTCAACTTGCATGCTAACTTAATGTGGACCATTAATGATTTTCCTGCATATGGAATGTTGTCTGGATGGATGACTGCTGGAAAGTTAGCATGTCCTTTCTGCATGGAAAATGGTAAAGCCTTCACATTAAGACATGGCCGAAAGCAGTCATGGTTTGATTGTCATCGTCAGTTCTTGCCAGTTGATCATGAGTTCAGAAGGATGAAGAACACATTAAAAAAGAATACAGTTGAACATGATTTTCCACCTCTAATTTTGTCCGGTGAGGAAATTTGGGAGAGGGTTCAGAACTTCACTAAAGTTACCGAGGCCCCACCTTCTAGATTTCCTAGATATGGTGTTACTCATAACTCGACAAAACAGAGCATATTTTAGGAGTTGCCATATTGGAAGGATAATCTTCTCCAACACAATCTTGATGTCATGCATATTGAGAAGAACTATTTTGAAAATTTGTTCAACACAGTGATGGATGATAAGAATAATACAAAATATAAACCGAAGGCTAGACTGGACTTACAAGAATATTGTAGGCAGCCTGAATTACATTTGCAGTCTGCGAACAATGGTAAGGTGTTCAAGCCTAAAGCCAGCGACACATTCACTTTGGAACAAAGACGACAAATTGTGAGTGGGTTGCAACCCTAAAGATGCCCGAGGACTATGCTTCGAACCTGGGAAAACGTGCCGATATGGTTGAAGGAAAGATGACTCATATGAAAAGTCATGACTGTCATATCTTCATGGAAACCTTAATCCCTATTGCATTTTGTGGTTTGCCTGAAAATATCTGGAAGCCCATCACAGAGATAAGTTTATTCTTCAAAGACTTATGTTCTATTAAGGGAAGAAAACCTATTTCAAATGAATCAGAACATTTATGTAATCAGTAATAAGCTGAGAAGGATTTTTCCATTTGGTTTCTTTGATGTGATGGAACACCTTCCAATTCATCTTGTATACGAGGCACGACTTGGAGGGTCGGTTCAATGCAGGTGGATGTATCCATTCGAGAGGTAATGATTAAACCTTGATTTATTCTTGTAATTTTCTTTAATGTTATCGCCTAATATGACAATGTGAAGGACTATCAGCAAGTGTAAATGATGTGTTAAACAGAGGAATAGGATTAAAGGATCCATATGCGAACCTATCTTGCAAAGGAAACTGTCCGTTTTTTTTCTTACTACTTCGACGGTCATGTGCCATGTGCTAGAAATAGGCCCAATGTCGTGATTGAGATTGATCCATTATATCCACCAATATCTATATTCAATCAACCAGGCCGAGGTTCTAAAGATTGAACAAAAGGGGCCTAAGTAGTATGGAGTACAAATCAGCTTCAAATTATGTGTTGCTAAATTGTTCGGAAGTTCAACACTTTCTTAAGTAAGTGTTGACGTAAGATTAATTTACATGGACTTCTATTTAATTTGGCCATGATGATCTATATTCTACATTTGAGGCATGGTTTAAAGAGTGTGTAAGTGCATCTTACATATTTTCTTACATGTGAATATACATACTTGGTCACTTGTGATTATACTTGCTCAGTTGTAATCAATTTAACACTACATGTAGGTCAATAATCCAAACAACAATGTTAATCAATTTTTGAAAGATATATCTTGGGGACATGCACCTACGGTTACAACTATGTCTAAGTATTTTGTGAATGGTTACAAATTTCACATCGAGGAATGCTCCCAGTATAAAAAAAAAAAGCAATAACAGTGGGGTGTGTGTCAAAGGTGGTGAAGGCAACCAGGATGGAGAAAATGATTATTATGGTGTGATCAAAGAGATTCTAGAATTATCATATTCAGGTTGGCCAAATAAGAAGAACATACTTTTCCGATGCAAGTGGTTTGACCCAACACCTAGAAGAGGTAGAAATGTACACTCGCAGTACAACATAATTGAGGTTAATAAAAAGAGGGAGTATGATCACTATGATCCTTTTATAATTGCAGAAAAAGTTAGGCAAATGTATTATGCTCCATATCCATTACGGGGGGATAAGGCTGATTGATTGGTTGTAATCAAAACTAAGCATGTTGATAGGGTGGAAGTTGAGAATGTGCTAGATGTTGCTTACCAAAACGATACCTCAAGTGTTAACCAAATGGTGGATGATCAGTTAGAAAATGACTTGGGGCATCCTCAACGCATATTAGAAAAAGTTGATATGGAGGAAATAACAATCATAGAAAATGAGGATGAAGAATCACCTAATAAAAATGAAATAAGTGAAGAGGAAGCATTTTCGGACGAGGAAGGATACTTCGAAGACGACTAGCATGTTAGTTTTTTCAAGTGCTCTCAACTTATATAGATTTATATTCTCAATTCTAACATTTTCTTTAATTTATGCAGATGACCGGTAGGGTCAAGATCGGTCTAGGAAGGATAAGAGGCCTGCTGATCATGATGATGGTGCTAGACCCTCGCTTCCTTCCACTCCACACTTGCATCCCTCCGCTGCTGATAGTCGGCAGCAATCTTCTAGGCACACATCTTTTACACCATATCCATCTACTCATCAGACTACCTACCATTTGCCCTCCCAGCATTATTCTTACCATTCTCCACCACAGGGCTATACCCCACTTCCTCCACATGATCCTGCATATAGTTACATTGGTCCATCGAGTCAGTAGTCACAGGGCCAAGTGGTGATACGCCCGTCATCTACTCCATTTGCTTCATCACTAGCTGGATCACATCTATCTAGATTTCAGCTAGCTGGATCACAGTAAGGGTCTGGATCACAGCAGCGGTCTAGATCGCAACTATCTTCATCAGCGACCCCGTCTCCTTCTCCACGAAACTCGTCTCCTAGCATTTCTAGACTTCGCCTTCGAGATAGTAGCGCTGAGCCAGATGCCTCCCCTTCTGCACACGCTTCAGGTTCATCGGAGGAAGATGATTCAGAGGAAGTGCGGTATGGTCATTATCATAGGATAATCATCAGGTCTGAGGGGAATGGATAAAATTTATTTATTACTTCTTTGTTTTTGCTAAATTATAATAGCTAATCTTGTTTATTTAATGTAATTTATATGTTGCAGGTTCATACCTAATCATCGGACTACAAATATAATCACTGAAGCTCTTGGCCAGTTGTATGATGCACCCTATGCGACTTGGAGTGACTTTCCACCAGAGCTCGTGAAGCAAATTTTCAACCAATTTAAGGTTTCAATACAATTCTTATCTATTTAAGCATTATATTAACAATATTTTTATCTAACGTTACACACTTCATTTGCAGACTAAGTTTGCCTAGGAGGACCGGCATAACAGTGTCATTCTTGCAATTTTTGAGTTCAAATGCCGTAAGAGACTATCTGATTCCTTCTATTCTACTCGGAAGAAGAGAAAGAAGCCTTCATGGGTTCTATTGCACATATGGGAGGATCAGCTGAGGTAGTGGACCACTGAGAAGTTCGAGAAGGAGAGTGAACAGGGAAAGAAGGCTCGAGCATCTGAGAAGGGTAGTCCTTGCACTGTGTGGGTGCAAGGAGCATGGGGACTGCGAGGAGACTATTGATAATTCTTTAAAATATTTAATTCTATTTTTATCAAACTATATTTATATATTTTAGTTTAGTTAACATGTTTTATTATAATTGTAGGAAAAAAATATGGAGGAAGATGACTCATGATGAGTTTTTCATGGAGACTCACATCCGGAAGAAGAAGGCACCGACAGATCCAACTAGATGGGTCGAGGACCGGGCGGAGACTACATATGTAAGTTTCATAACTACTATAACTTGAATTTAATGTTTATAATATTATATAGTTAATAATTTTCTATCTTCCAAATAAAGGGTCACTACAAGATTAATGTGGAGGAGTACACTCAGAGCTTGCCACTAAATGAGCAAGGCGAGCGACCACCCGTTTCAAACGAAGAAGCACAGAAGATATGGTTGGATGTTGTCGGTGGTCCTAAAAGGGGATAGCATACGGCCTTCCAGAGAGATCGTTTCGGTGCTATTGGGCTGGATTACAAGGTATAGGGACTTCCATCTAAAGCGAGGCAATTGATAGGTCGACTATCTCGTCCATGGAGAAGAAGATCGCAAAGCTGACAGCAGAACTTGAAGAGAGAAAGGCTAGAGAACATAAGAGAGATAGACAATTTGATACCCTTCAAGTTCAACTAGAAAAGAGGGACCAACAATTTAATCTCCTTCAAGGTCAGCTGGCCAATCTTCTTGCTAGTGGTACTTCCCCCATTCCCCGATCTCGTGAGCCTTCCCCAGATGCTAATCATTCTCGTTGTTATCCTTCGAACAATGCTGGTGATGAAGCTTCTAGTAGTGAAGATGGAGGTGATGCAATACAAAATACTCACTGAAAGATGTATATTGCTAAACAAAGTATTGAACTTGTGAATATTTAGTTGGAATAGTTTTGAATTATGATTGAATTTTTGATATTATTTTGTTATTGAACATTTGTATTGTTGTTGTTGTAGTTGGCGTTGTTGTTGTGGTGGTTGTTGTTATTAGCATTGTTTTTGTAGTTGTTGTTATTAGTGTTGTTATTGTTGGTTAATTATGGTTGAATGGCACCAATATAATGCTGCCATTATAGGATTGTTATTGGTTGTAATTAGCAGGTGGTGTAGCTTAAAAGCAGGTATATTCTTCCAGGTTTTTACCCAGAAAATCGACCGATTGCGGTCGGAATTTCATATTAAAACCCAGAAATTCATCTTTTTCGACCGACTTCAGTCAATATTTTCAAGGTGAAATCTGCAAAAATTTGAAAATACCGACCGAAATTGGTCGAAAATAACATGTTTCTTAATTTATTTTTTAATTATTCCAACCTCCTTCGGTCGGTCTGTTAAGATTTAAAAAGAAATGCAAAATTATCAACTAATTATATTTCCGACCGAACTCGGTTGCTATTTTGAAAAATAAATAAAAATTAATTTAAATAATACTGACCGAGGTCGGTCGTATTTATTTTTCCAACAAAAGCTGTCAGTTAAAGTGGTCAACCAAAAGTTGAATTAACTGACCGACTTCAGTCGAAAAATTATGACCGTCTTCGATCACCACACATTAGCGACCACTATTGTTACGACGAATTGAAATCAGTCGGAAATTGGTTGATTTCCTATATTTCCAGCCGATTTTCGGTCAGATTTTGTGGACGATGTTTGACAATTTTCTAGTAGTACCTTTTGTTATGCTTTTCATTTCCTTTGTATTGTAATAAATAAGCAAAAAAAGACAAATGAGCCCCATGGAAAGAGTAGATCCGCAAATACTTCATATCGCGGGTATCATTATGCATATTATATCAGGCATGAAAAATGTGCAAACCGAAAAATGGAACATAATTTTGAACTAAATAGAACGACAAAGCCAACATTGTTGATGCCTGCAATATAGAAAATCATTAGAATTTATTGTTAGGATCGATTCACTCAAACACACTGAACTGATGAAGAAGATGAAGAAATCTTGAAGAGAGAAAAGTTAAGGTAGAGAGAGAAAAAAACGTGAGAGACTTATTTCGTGGTAACACCCCGTTAGGGTAAACTTCCATGGCGGCGGGATTTATATATATTAATAATTAAGAGTATTTGCAATACAAGGAGAATAAATAGTACATCCTATGTATAGATCCCAAATACTCCCAAACCTATAGGAGAAAGGTCTCCCAATTTGACCAGGATTATAGGTTTTCCTTTCCCAAATCTATGAGGATAATGAGTTTTCCTAAACCTATAGGGATTATGAGTTTCCTAAAAATACAAGGAAATAATTCAAGTCCATCACATATTAATCAGGCTCCACACCTAACAATTCTCCCACTTGGAGACTAATTCAGTCATCCAAAAATTGTTTCAACATCATCAATATCTTCACCACACCGTACCATCTGTAGAAACAAACTACAGAAGACCAACTGAGGTTTTGCACAACCTCAGTTTCTCAACATCAACACATTTCGTCAACATGTCTGCTGGATTCTTTGCACCCTCTATCTTCTCCAAACACATATCACCATCCTCCACTGCTCTGCGAGTGAAATGGTACCGTCTTCTGATGTGCTTTGTCTTCGAATGATAGATTGGGTTCTTCACAAACTGTATGGCACTCTGGCTATCTGAATAAAGAATTTTCTCACTCTGCTTCTTGCCCAACTCTTCCAGATAATCTTCCAACCATATCATCTCCTTTCCAGCTTCAGCTATTGCCACATACTCAGCCTCTGTTGATGAAAGAGCAACACACTTCTGAAGTTTGGACATCCAACTCACTGCTATACCACATATGGTGTAAATGTATCCGGATGTGCTCATGCTCGAGTCCACATCACCACCAAGATCAGCATCCAAAAAACCTTGCAGATTCACTTTGCCTTTGCCAAAACTAAGTGAAATACTGGATGTACCTCTCAAATATCTCAGAAGCCACTTAACAGCTTCCCAATGCTCTTTCCCCGGATTCGCCATGTACCTGCTAACAACTCCCACTGCATGTGCTATGTCAGGTCTACTGCAGACCATAGCATACATCAAACTCCTAACTGTTGAAGCATATCGAATAATTGCCATCTGCTCACGCTCTTCAGCTGTCTTGGGTGACTGCTCCTTTGACAATTTTATTTGTTTTGCCAAAGGAGTAGTCCTGGGTTTAGCATCACTCATCCGGAATCTGGCCAACACCTTCTCAACGTATTGCTCCTGGGATAGATTTAAAGTGCTAGCAGATCTATCCCGAGAAATCCTCATCCCCAGAATCTACTTCGATGCACCCAAATATTTCATCTCAAACGCTGAAGACAGACTTGCCTTCAGATTGTTTATCTCCCTCATACTGGATCCTGCAATCAATATATCATCCACATACAAGAGTAGAAACACATAAGAATCAGTGTATTTCTTGAAGTAACAACACTGATCCTTTTCAGCCCTGCAAAAGCCACTCTTGGTCATGAAGGAGTCGAACTTTTTGTACCACTGCCTCGGTGCTTGCTTCAACCCATACAAGCTCCTGTTGAGCTTGCACACCATGTGTTCCTTGCCCGGAACTACAAATCCTTTTGGTTGTTGCATATAGATCTCCTCGTCTAGATCTCCATGTAAAAATGCTGTTTTTACATCCATTTGCTCAAGATGCAAATTCTCTGATGCAACAATACTCAACAGAATTCGGATAGTAGTTAACTTCACAACAGGAGAAAATATTTCAGTATAATCAATACCTTTCCTTTGTGAATATCCTTTAACTACTAACCGAGCCTTGAACCTTCTTTTACCGTCTGGTTCTGCCTTGATTCTGAACACCCACTTGTTCAACAAGGCTTTCTTCTCTGCAGGTAACTCAGTCAACACCCAAGTGTTGTTCTTCTCAAGGGAGCTCAATTCATCATTCATGGCTTGCTCCCACTTGATTGAATCCTCCACCTGTACGGCCTCATCAAAAGACTCTGGTTCCCCTTCATCAGTCAGCAACGGATAATGTAATGCAGGTGAATACCTATCTGGTGTTCGGATGGTCCTTGATGATCTCCTCAACAGCTGCTCAGGTGTCACTTGTTCCACCATAGGTTCTTCAGCAACAGCATCTGGAGTTGGTTGAGTTTCTTCCGCAACATCTCTGGGTGTACTCTTCTGCAACTCAATCTCAATTCCCACTTGCTTCGTAGTCTCTGAAACCTTCTGCTCTCTGTCCTAGTATAAGACAGACTCATCAAATGTCACATCACAATGTCTCAGGATCTTTCTGTTCTTGTCATCCCAAAACCTGTAACCAAACAAGTCAAAACCGTAGCCTATGAAGTAACACTTCACTGCCTTAGCATCAAGCTTGTCTCTTTTCTCTGGATCAACATGAATATAAGCCGTGCAACCAAAAGTTCTCAAGTGTGAGTACTTGAGCTCTTTTTTCGTCCACACCTCCTCTGGGATCTTGAACCCCAGGGGAACTGATGGTCCCCTGTTGATCAAGTATGCAGCTGTGCTCACAGCATCTGCCCAAAATATCTTGGGTAGCCTACAGTGTATCCTCAAGCTCCTTGCACGCTCATTCAATGTTCTGGTCATCCTCTCAGCAACTCCATTCTGCCTAGCCTTACCGGGAACTATCCTCATCAATCTGATTCCCTCAGCTGCACAGAATGCTTCGAACTCTGACTTGTCATACTCTCCTCCATTGTCAGACCGTAGGCATTTGATCTTCAAACCAGTCTGATTTTCAACTTCAGCTTTCCACCTCTTGAAAGTCACAAACACATCTGACTTATGCTTCAAGAAATAGACCCATACCTTCCTGCTGAAATCATCAATGAAGGTGACATAGAACCTGGATCCTCCAAGTGATGAAACTGGAGATGGTCCCCAAACATCTGTATGTACCATTTTCAACCGCACTTTCTTCGGCTCTCTAGCAGTCTTTGTGAAGCTAACTCGTTTCTTTTTTCCCATAACACAGCTTTCACAAAGACCCATATCAACAGACTTCAGGCCCTCTAATGCTCCTTTTGCAACCAGCATCTTCATTCCTTTAGCACTCATGTGTCCAAGTCTGTTGTGCCACAGACATGAACCGGAAGCACCCTCAGCGACAGCAACCATGTTAATACACCCTGTAGTGGTGTACAAGGTTCCAGATTTGGTGCCACGAGCTAAATCATAGCACCCTTCACAATCTTCCACGAACCTTTTCCAAACTCTGTTGTATAGCCTGTGCTATCCAACTGACCAACAGAGATCAAATTCTTCTTGAGAGCAGGAATATATCTGACATCCTCTAATGTCCACTGGTTTCCCGATGGGGTCTTTATGCAGACATCCCCCTTTCCTTCAATCTCCAAGGCTTTGTTGTCAATAAGATACACCTTCCTAAAATTTCCAGATTTGAAATTTTGGAACAATCCCTTGCTTGGAGACGAATGAAAGGATGCACCAGAATCCAAAATCCAGGATTCGACTGGGCTGTCCACACTAAGGATTAGAGCATCCCCAATGTCTTCTGCGGAATTTACAGAATCACTATCATCTCCAGATTTATTATTCTGCTTCTTCTTTGGTTTCGTACAGTTTGTCCGATAGTGACCTTTATCTCCACAGTTCCAACAAATCACGTTGGGTTTGTTCGGAGATTTTCCTCGATTATTTGATTTTGATCGGCCATGTTGATTTTGGCCCTTCGACTTGGTTCTCCTCCTTTGGTCAACGCTGAGAGCACTGCCTGATGAATCTCCCACTTCTCGTTTGCAAATGCTTTCGCTGAGAACAACATCACGGATTTCATCAAACTTCAACTTCTCAGATCCACGGGAACTGCTAATCACAGCAACAACAGTATCCCAAGACTCGGGTAGAGATGACATCAAAATCAACGCCTTAATTTCATCTTTGAAATTAATTTCTAAAGAACTCAGTTGACTCAAAATCATATTGAATTCATTTATATGATCGGCAACAGATCCATTCTCAGACATCTGTAAATTGAACAATCTACGCATCAAATATACTTATTCATAGCCGATGGCTTTTAGTACATATTTGATAGCGCCTTCATCAGATCTGCCGTAGTCTTCTCCTTAACGATGTTGAACGCCACATTTCTCGACAAAGTCAATCGGATCAACCCCAACACCTAGCGATCCTTAAGCTTCAACTGCTCCTCTATCATGGAAGCCGGCTTTGCCTCAGTCAAGGGTTTGTGAAGATCTTTCTGGTACAGATAGTCGTCGATCTGCATCTTCCAGAAACCGAAATCGGATCCATCAAACTTCTCGATTCCAATCTTCGAACTCTCCATCTTCAGTGATCGTGTTGAATCTCCAAAGCTCTGATACCAGTTGTTAGGATCGATTCACTCAAACACTCTGAACTGATGAAGAAGATGAAGAAATCTTGAAGAGAGAAAAGTTAAGGTAGAGAGAGAAAAAAATGTGAGAGACTTATTTCGTGGTGACACCCCGTTAGGGTGAACTTCCACGGTGGCGGGATTTATATATATATTAATAATTAAGGGTATTTACAATACAAGGAGAATAAACAGTACATCCTATGTATAGATCCCAAATAGTCCCAAACCTATAGGAGAAAGGTCTCCCAATTTGACCAGGATTATAGGTTTTCCTTTCCCAAATCTATGAGGGCAATGAGTTTTCCTAAACCTACAGGGATTGTGGGTTTTCTAAAAATACAAGAAAATAATTCAAGTCCATCACATATTAATCAGGCTCCACACCTAACATTTATCAGATCATCAAACAGGATTTGAAAAAAAGGGCAAGACATATTCAATGTTTAATGGTGAAGTACCCCGTCATTGTCTTAAATTCGTCACCATAAAATTATAAACCCAATGATGTTATTCAGTCTATTTGATGCTCACTTCCCGAGTATCTTGGCTAGAAAGCGAGCCTTTCAATGGCACTCGATACAGACAAAGAATAACAGAAGCAGGGCTAGACTTTGTGCTTCTTCACCGTCTACTTCTATAATTGTTGGTCTAGAGAAGGTTGGAGATAGATCCGAAAATTCATCGTCGCCCCAACAGCAGAAGACTAGGCAACCTTGGCGCCTTTTTGGATGCATCCCTGTTTGGAAACTACCGTTCCTCATTGATTTTAGATTTTAATCCCAGAGATTGATAAGTATACATAAATTAATAGGTTGGATAAAAATGCTTGGAAAATTAGATTATAAATGGTGGAAAGCAAAATAGGCTTAAATCTTGAAAATGGCAGCTAATGTTCGAAAGGCCCAACGGATCACCATAGGATACAACCCTTGCGACATGTTCTCCTCTGACTTAGGACTCACTACCCGCCTGAAAGTCCTATTTAGGTCTTGCTTAAGATTGGATCCCGGACTGCATTTACTCTTGTTCTTTCTTCTCTACTTGGTAGTTGATTCTTCGCCGTTCAAATAACTATGCTATATCAATATGACAACTCGATTGCATCATGGAAAGTTCATTAAATAATCTGTGGAAGTAGTCAAAAGAATCTGTTTGGTTGCTCTTTTACAACAGTGGGGCAAAAATATACTGCTCAACAAAAGAATAAGAAAAATAAGCAAAAATTGAGGAAAACGAGAGAAGAGATAAATTGTAATTCTAACTAAAGAGATGTGCCACATCAGCATTTATTGACCTTTTTTTATATATGCTAAGTTTTTTACACATGCATTGCACGTGTATGCCGAATCGTGTATTACGTGATTCTATAAAATAATATTAATATTGTTGAAATACAACTTTAAGTAATAATTATACATGAACATAAAGTACACATCTTTGTGAATGATTAATATGAATTATCGTACGGTAACTTATTTATCGAGGTCAAGATGATTAGACATTATCTAAACCTCTTAAAATGAACATTCAAAGTTTGATTTTATGTGTGTGTAGTGTGGGTATATATATATATATATATGTAATTATTTTTATTTACTTTATTTTATAATGTACAAACATGTAATGAATCGTATTCCACTTAATACTTCCTTATACAAGATATTCTTAATACTTGTTTCCTTTCATCCATTCAAGTTGTTTTATCATGACCAAGACTCTTGTAGATGATATTCCCCGTTGAAAGTTATACAATGCAAAATTGGCTATGAAGATCATCCATTGCCTATGTATTTACATTATGTAAGTTTTTAAATATTTTAGTCTATTTAAAAATTATCTCATTATAATATAATCTCTTTTATTTACAAATAATTAGCTATATAGAATAGTTAAATAAAAATCACTACTATTAATTAGAAAATATTAATCAGTCAAACAAAATCTTGTCCGATATCAACTATTTAAAGACATGATTAGTTTAATTTAGTTTCGTCTTGCGGAAAAGGGAGATGGAAGGGATTGGATGCTACTAAAGTGTATATCAATTAATCTTATTCATTTGGGATTAACAAAATATACATTTAACCATATGTTTGTATAGGGAAAAATATGTTCATTTTAGACGATCATGTGAGAAAGCAACACATGGAGTCGAGGACGGAAGACAGTCAGGACCGAAGGCGACAATCTCGTTTGTTACCGGAGAGAATAATATTCATAAAGGCGACATAAATGCCTGACATCTGATAGCATTCAATGAAGAATATTCTATAGCATTAAGTGCATGGTCCGTTACAGAAAATATGGTATTCACTGCCTACAGTTACACATTCTTCAATAACCCTCATAATTGTCATCTAAGAGGGGCTTGATCCTAGGACATTGTTGTGCAGCTATAAATAATCAGCTCTATCATCATGATAAAGGAGACGAAT
This sequence comes from Nicotiana obtusifolia, assembly GCA_002018475.1. Taxonomy (NCBI): domain Eukaryota; kingdom Viridiplantae; phylum Streptophyta; class Magnoliopsida; order Solanales; family Solanaceae; genus Nicotiana; species Nicotiana obtusifolia. The sequence continues at coordinate 32,001 of MCJB01034407.1, read as the reverse complement.
TTTCTGATAAGCATAAGTTGATAATCTCTTTAAATGTCTTGGATTCTAAAATTAAACGTGTTCTGGTGGACCCACGAAGTTCGGCCAACATCATCCAATGGAAAGTGTTGGAGCAAAAGCCAAACTCACTAGAAGTATTATTCCTGCCACAAAACTCCTCGTCGGGTTCAACCTAGCGAGTGTGACAACCTGTGGAGAGATCTTGTTGCCCACAAATGCCGAGTGGGTAATGAAGACAACCCTTTTCGAGGTGGTGGACGGCGATACGGGCTATAATATTATCCTAGGGAGGTCGTGGTTGCACGAGATGAAGGTTGTGCCATCAACATATCATCAGTTACTGAAATTCCCAATTCCCGAGTGAATTAAACAAATAAGAGGCGATCAACTGGAAACAAAGGAGATAAATGCGATCTCAGTTTCCAGTAGCAAACGGAAGGAGCATGCGGCATAGCAATTACAGGAACCGGCGAATACTCCCGAGCCGAGTGAAGTCAATTAAGGGGAGAAGTAGTCGGAGTCTTATTAAGTACCAAGATACTTTCAGGTGCTGGAAGCAATAGACGCCACAAAATCCACGGCGGAAGAACTTGAACAAGTCGCATTGTTCGAAAAATTCTTGGAGAGGAAATTCCACTTGGGGACAGGACTGCACCCCGAACTCAGGTCTGGATTTATTGAATTTCTTAAAATTAATATTGATTTTTTTGCATGGATGCATGCAGATATAACAGGTATCCCACCAGGAGTGGCCGTACACAAGCTAAGCTTGGACCGCAGCATCCCTATGGTAAGATAAAAAAAGCGTCCTATTGCTGAGGTCAGAAACAAATTTTTCAAAAAAGAGGTAACTCCTTTGCTTGATATCTGGTCAATCCAAGAGGTGAAGTATCCTGATAGCCAGCTAACGTAGTAGTAGTTCCAAATAAGAATAATAAATTTCGCATGTGTGTAGAGTATATGGATTTGAATAAGGTGTGCCAAAACGAATTTCGGCACATATTGTTATAATGTGATGCCTTTCGGGCTAAAAAACGCCGAAGCCACTTATCAACAGCTCATAAACAACATGTTTGAGAAAAAAATTGGGAAAACTATGGAAGTTTACATAGATGATATGTTGGTTAAGTCTTTGAATGCAGGTGATCATCTTAAACACTTGTAAGAGACCTTTGACATCTTAAGGAAGCACAACATGAAGCTTAACCCCGAGAAGTGTGCATTCGGGGTCAGCTCCGGTAAGTTCCTGGGATTCCTTGTGCCGCAAAGGCGGATCGAGATTAACCCCGACAAAATTAAAGCCATCAAAGACATTGGGGACCAGCTATCAAGCGTAAAAGAGGTTCAAAGGCTAACAGGGAGACTGGCCACTTTGAGCAGATTTATTTCCCGATCTTGAAAAATGCCATCATTTCTTTGCACCCCTCAAAAAGAAGAATAACTTTGAATGGACCCTGGAATGTTAGCAGGCTTTGAAGGATTTGAAAAGGTATTTGTCTAGTCCTCCATTACTGTCAAAATCAGAAGAAGGAGAACAACTACTGATCTACTTAGCAGCCTCGAAGGTAGCGGTAAGTGCAGTTTTAGTACGTGAGAACGAAGGTACACAATCTTTTATCTATTATGTAAGTAAACTTTTGACGGGAGCAGAAACTCGCTACCTACATCTGGAAAAATTAGCCTTAGCCCTCATAGTCGCCGCTCGAAAGCTAAGGCCTTATTTCCAATGTCACCCGATAGCTATGGTGACCACTTTTCCCTTGCGGAATATTCTTCATAAACCTGAACTTTCAAGTAGGTTGGCCAAGTGGGCCGTCGTAATGAGTGAATTTGACATAGAATATAAGCCTAGGACTGCGATTAAGTCACAAGTTTTGGCCGACTTTGTGGCTGATTTCAGTCCGAGACTGTTGTCTTTGGCTACCAAAGAAGCTGTGATGGTGTCATAATCGACATCGCGAGTTTGGACATTGTTCATGGACAGAGCTTCTAACGTGAAGGGGTCCAGGATCGGCATAGTGCTAACCACACCCCAAGGAGAAACCCTAAGGCAGACCATAAGAATCGTTCCTCTGACTAAAAATGAAGCAGAGTATGAAGCTTTGATTGCAGGACTCGAGTTTGCCCGGGGATTGGACTCCGAGGTCATAGAAATTAAATGCGATTCTGAATTGGTAGTAAATCAGGTCTACGGGATCTTCGAAACCAAAGAGGAACGCATGCAACAGTATGTAGTGAAAGTCTAGGCTCTGTTCACTCGGTTCAGGAAATGGACAATTACACACATCCCGAGGAAGAGAATGCGGAAGCGGACGCACTAGTCAATCTGGGTTCATCCACGAAAATGAAGTGCTCGGACTCCGGCACGATCTTACAGCTTATGCATTCGGTATGGGACGCAGATAGCTATTACAAGGTAAACGCGACCAATTTAGTCTGGTACTGGAGAAATGAGATTATTGACTACCTCGAGCACGGAAAATTACCTGAAGATTCTAAGGCATCTCGGGCGCTGCGCACTAAAGCAGCTCAATACAGCTTCAAGGGAGGTCAATTGTACAGAAGATCTTTCCAAGGCCCGTTGGCCCGATATTTGGGAGCATCCGAGGCTAACTATGTTATCCGAGAAGTCGACGAAGGGCTCTGTAGAAATCACTCAGGCGCAGATTCCTTAGTGTTAAAAGTAATTAGGGCAGGAAACTACTGGCCTCGGATGGAACAAGACGCCAAGGCTTATGTTCAAAAATATGATAAATGCCAACGCTATGCACCATTGGTACATCAACCGGCAAAGCCACTACACTTAGTTTTGTTGCCATGGCCATTCATGAAGTAGGAGATGGATATCGTCGGACCGCTGCCACCGGCTCCCAGTAAGGTAAGATTTCTTTTGATTTTAACTGTTTATTTTAATAAATGGGTTGAAGCAGGTCTATACCAGAAGATCGGCGAATGTGAAGTGGTAGATTTCTTGTGGGAGAATATAATTCGCAGATTTGGAATACCAAATGAGATAGCCTGCGACAACGGGCCACAATTTATAGGCGCGAAGGTTACAAAGCTCCTTGAAGACTGAAAAATCAAAAGGATCGCATCATCACCCTACCATCCGAGTACAAACGATCAAGCAGAATCAACCAACAAGGTGATTATACAAAATCTCAAAAAGAGATTGGGAGGAGCTAAAGGTAAATGGCCCGAAGAGCTGCCTGGAGTACTATGGGCGTATTGAACAACGGCCAAGTCAAGCACGGGGGAAACTCCTTTCTCTCTTGTGTACCGAGTGGAAGCCCTGATCCTGGTGGAATTAGGAGAGCCTACCTTGAGATATTATAAATTGGAGCTGCTCGATGAACGTAGGGATTTGGCGCATATAAGGATGGTAGCCCAAAAGCAGAGAATGAAAAGATATGATAATCGAAGAGCCAACCTCCGTTATTTCAAAGTAGGAGACTTGGTTTTAAGAAAAGTAACTCAGAACACCCAGGAGCCTAATGCAGGGAAGCTAGGTCCGACATAGGAAGGCCCCTACCAGGTTTCAGTTATCACAGGGAAAGGGTCATACGAGTTGGAAAATCAAGACGGAGAAAAGTTGCCGAGCAACTGGAATGTGGCACACCTCAACAGATACTATTGCTGATGAGCCTCGCCTATACTGAAGGTATGTGCTGCACTCTTTTTTCCTTCGTCCAGTTTTTGTCCCAATTGGATTTTTCTGGCAGGTCTTTAATGAGGCAGCAACGGAAAGCATAGCATGAAGGAACCTTCAGCAGCAAAAATAAGACCTTTAAATGACAATAACGCAAGCAAAGAACCACTTCGGAGTGTTAGATAGTCTTTTGCTCGGTAACAAAGTTCTCACCGGTAAGTAAAGTTTTCTATCGAGCAAAGATTACCCGACCGTGTGCAAGTGCAAGCCACTAGGAGAATGTTAGATAATCTTTGGCTCAATAGCATAAATTCCTACGGAGAAGTGAAGTTTACTATCGAACTGAAGATTATCTAGAAATTCACTAGTGGAATCCTCAAAGGTGCAAAACTTCCAGTGTTCAAATTCGCATTCTTCACATTAGAACACTGGGGGGTGGGGGGATGATATGAGGATACGCCAACAATGACGGCCAAATCGACCGGAATATGAAACCCAGAAACAAAAATGTATCATCAGGACCGGGGACTGCGCGACCAGCCCCGTAGAAACAAGTTGTACAAGTAATGGCAATTTCTTTTTACCACAACGAATGCTTATGTATTTTTGAAAACGGAAGAAATAAAGTAAAGGTCCTTTTATTTCTATCTTTTTTCCTGTCGGAACAATGGATTAATTTAATCATTTGAAAGTTAAAGAAGTACTTCAAATGCTAATGTCGTAATGAACAGGAGACGTGCTCTTCAAGAGCACCGTAAACTCAAGAGAGCCCCCTCTTATGAAACCCTCAAGTTAAAGGGTTGATTTCGGAAGAACTAATACCCGAAATCCAAATAATACCGGGGAAAAATACATCTGAAGCCACGAATATCTCGATGTGGAAAACTTGCGAGAATACTTAAACAAAAGGATGCAAAAGGGAAAACTTGCGAATACTTAAACAGAAAATACGCAAAGAGGAAAACTTGCACGATACTTGAACGAAAAGATGCTTCTATTCACAACGAACATGCCAAACAGCACAAGTACAAAAGTATGAGAAAGAAAAGAAAGTAAAAAACTAAGCTACTGCATCTCAGAAACTCGGAGGAAGAAAAGCATCTGGGCCCCTAGGAGAAGTGGGTGGATCGGCCATCAGCTCAATATCTTGGCCTTAACCATTTTTTCCTTCAGCATCATCACCTTCCACTTCTTCTTCAGTTCCTAAGAACTCAAAACCGGAACCAAAAGAGTCGATAGCATCGGGCCGGGGCGGAAGACCGCTTTTGGCAGTTGAATCCAGCTCACGGGTTAGCGATTTCGGCATTAAAGTCAATGACACCCGCTTTGACATCTTCCAAGGTTTTCTCCTCATGCTATACATAGTATATGTTTTTTCAACAACGAGGGACGCTCGGCGCTGGAGTTCTTCATTAAGTCGGTCAACCTCGATAGAAAGTTATCCTGTGCGGATCTGGTGGCCCGGAGGCGGACAGTGGAGCTGAAAACTCTATTGTGCTCGATGGTCCTTTTATGGTTCTCGTCCAACCGGGCATACTTCTCCTCGGCAGCATTAACTTCTTCAGTTTTGGAGTTTAAGGCTGCCCCCAAATTTCTCAATCTTTCAGCGGAGGCAGCCTCGCGATCGGATGCATCACGCACGACATTATGAACTTCAACCCATTTGGTCCTAGTTTCTTTAAATTATGCCCTTAATAGGGCAATTTCCTGGCTAAAGGTCAATACTTCTTACTCGCTTTGCTTCAACCGAGCCTCCAACTCAACGGCCTGAGCAGTTCGTGCTTCCAGTTCTGAGAGGCGAGCAGCAGTCTGATCTCGCTCGGCCAAAAGTTGATCCCGCTTGGAGGTGAGTTCCTCCTTATCACGAAAGCAAGGAAGTTGGCCTACAAAACAAAAGTGCAAACTCAAAACCCTGCCATAACAAATATAGAAGAAACAACAGAGGAAACAAAGGCTATACAGCTGCTGCGTTGTGCACGGCATTATTCAACAAACAATCTCCCGGGAGAGTTTGTATCTTATCCCTATCTTTTTCTGAAGCCAAAGGCTTCAAATAATTAGCAAGCTTCACCGGCCGAGATAACAGATGGCATCAGGTAGAGATTGAGAGGGTGACGCTCCTCCTCCTTTGGGGATCTTGGGAGAGGCAGCATAATTTTGCCCCAAACTCCTATGAATTGGGAACTGGGAAAGAGGGGCATCCTCCTCTCGGGTAACTGCAGCCGGTGGAGATGATGTAGCAGTTGCTAGTAGCGAAGGCAGAGTTAATGAAGAAGGAGACGAAGCTAATGACATTGTAGGTTGAGAAGCAGCTACAACAATCGCAGTGCTAGTTGTTGGTTGTTCATCAACCGAGGATGGGAGAGAATAGGTACCCCAACCTCATGGTACCAGGAATAGCGACTGGGACTCGGAAGAGAGAACTGGCATCTTCCACTATATTATACTCCCCCCAGAGTGCCGAGGCATCGTCCTCGGTTGGCGTAACTAGCTCAACAAATTGAGCATTCTGTTGAGCTGATAAAGGTCGTCGTCTTCTATGTAAAGAAGCCCCCTCATCACTGGCTCTTCTTCCATCATCGTTAATCACCATGGTGTTTATGGTCGGCTCGAGCAAGGCACTCATTACCATGGCATCCGAAGACGGCACGGGCATGGCGCTCTTGGCCTTTTTATTCTTTTTCCCGACAGCGGAGGAACGACTCTTTTTTGGTTGCTTGTTCTCTGGTCGAGACCAGAGAACAAGCACTTGCACCGGATGCAGTACTGACTACACCTATTCGGGCAAAGGCCTCTTACAATAGCCTGGCCGCATCTGAAGGATCAGGCAAACGTCCCAAAGTGAAGGGATACGTATAAAAATACGTGAAACCCTTCTTTTGCAAGGTTTTTCGCTCCATCAGTTTAGGAGCGATGATGTCTAAATCATGGCAATGACGGTCTTCTTTCACAGCAGGAATACTAGAAGGATGGATGGAAGAAGGATATATGCCAACAGCGCACGTGCGAGGGTTAGCGGAATGATACTTCTCTTCGAAGTCCTTAGTTGTGACAAGACTTCTTGGAATAATGGTGCTCACCGTAGGAGGAGGAGCATCATCAGCTTTACCTTTGTTCTTTGAGGAACTAGGGTTTCTGGAAGAAGAAGCCATTGTTATCAAGAGAGAGAGAAGAGTTTTTTTTGAAGAAGAAGAAGATTAGAGAAAGTTGAAGACAAGTTCGAGTTGAGTATAGAGAGTTTGAGAAAGTTTAGAAAGTTATGAAGTGTAAATGGAGAAGTTTGATGAGTATAAGTAAATACGGAGAGACGTGCATCTAATCAATCGTCAGAAACTTTTCAGAGGGGGTTAGAGAATTTTCCGCCAAAAAGATATCTCTACCAACTTCTCGGTGACACAAAGTTATGCCACCGGAAAGCAGGGGGACTATCTGTATAGGGGAAAATATGTTCATATTAAATGATCATGTGAGAAAATAACACGTGGAGTCGAGGACATAAGACAGTCAGGACCGAAGGCAACGATGTCGTTTGTTACCGGAGAGAATGATATTCATAAAGGCGACATAAATGCCTGGCACCTGGTAGCATTCAGTGAAGAATATTTTATAGCATTAAGTCCATGGTCCGTTGCAGAGAATATGTCATTCACTGCCTACCGTTGCACATTCTTCAATGGCCGTCATAATTGTCATTTAAGAGGGGCTTGATCCGAGGACCTTGTTCCCTAGGTGCAACTATAAATAATGAGCTCTACCATCATTCTAAAGGAGATGAATTTTCTGACAAGCATACACTATACTTGGTTAAAAGTTCAATAACATTTTATTTTCTTGCTTATTTATATCGCGCTCACTGTCTCCAGAAGCTCTGCTCCTGGGCTCAAGATCTCTACTGTCTTATCTCGATTTTAATGCTAAGTCTAACATTTTTGTCCAACTTATTTATCATTTTTGGATCAAATCGATTCACTTGTCTATAAATCACGTATAAATTTAATTATACCGTATTACAAGTAAACAATACTATTCCCAATCATCACATTGACATGTAAATAAAACATATTTTCAAATTTTAACTTAAAATTTTCTACCCTATCATTCAGAGAAGTAGGACTTTAACAAAATCGAAGAGGATACAGAATTGGTAAATAAATTATAAATTAAGTGAGAGAAAGTCGAACTTGTTTCATTATGTCAAATCGTTCACATCTCTTGCAGTGCAGACTAATCAACGAAGAAGATAAATGGGAAGCTTGTTATTAGAATAGTGCAGATGCTTCTTAAAGTAAAAACTAATACTAGAAAAGTAAATAGGTAAAAAAATATTAATAGACTATACTTACCATCACTCAGAAGATGAGCAAAAGGCCAATCTGAAAAGAACTTTAAACTACTAGCACATGTTGAATGCTTGTTTTATGTGGTATGAATATCCCTTTTTATTGTTTTATAATGTTTTGTGCATGCAAGTGGAGGGCAGGATATATATAGGAATGTGCCTTGGCTAAGTGCATTAGTTCTTGCCTTTCGCTTTGGCGCATGTTGTATAAACTTCTTTCAAGAATATACCTTTATATCATTGCATCAATCTGGCCATTCATATTATTTTTCAGAGTGAAATTATGCCACTAAGATTTGAAAAGAGAAGTTCAGAAACTTATCCAGTCAGTAACTGAAGAATTTTCTTGTTAGAAGAAGCTAACCTAGATATGAAGAATTGATGCAGGAAAAGAAATGGGTCAGTTTATAGTATTTAAAAACACATAATTTTTTATCCTTCATCATATACAAATAACTCATGATATAATGAAGATTCAGAATATTCTGACATAAGATTGGTTTGTGAAGCTTAAAACCGATGATTTCAGAGAGTTGGCAACTATTTCACGGTGAGCAGAGCTTGAGAATTTGCAAATATTTTTCTAAAAGTGCAACATCAAGATAAAGATTGTTTTCTCCATTCATTATGAAGCTGTTGCTTGTTGCTCGACCAACACTTTCCTTGGAACTTATTTATGTGGGAATTGTTAAGAAGATATTTTATCATAAAGTTCGAGGTGAAAGATGGCTGTGACTTTACATTTTTGGAAATGTTAATCCATTTTGGAGTTTTTTAGTTTCCTTGTTCTTCGATGATATGATTTCTTGGTGTTGAACTTTTGTGATCTTTTTCAAAGATAATGTGGAATTTCTTCAAGTAGTATAAATTATGTCACTCATACGCCGTGCACAGCACGGGCACCACCTATCTAGTATTTAAATAGTTAAATGATTTCTTCCACCACAAGAACTCAACTCAATAATAAAAAGAAATTCTATACGTTAAAAGTGAATGAGAAAAATGGTTGAATATAGAATGTAGATATAAGAAGAATGAAACATGTATCAAGTATGATGGAAAGGTATATATTCAAGGCTCGCTGTAGTATTAATTAATGTATGGAGTACAATTATTTTTTTAAATCTCTCCTAGTACAATTAATGTATGCAGTAATAAAGCAAGCTTTAGCAAGTTCTGTAGGAATTATGTCCCGTTATTATATAGTTCCCGAGATGTTGCATTCATTATACTTTAAGAGATCAAATTTGGGTACCTCTCAATATATGATCATCGGAATCAAATCTTTAACCAGAAAGGACAAATGTTCCTTGAACAATCAGTGTGTCGCCGTAAAGAACATTTTATTTGGCGTCTTTTCTTATTAGAAGTCCCAGACAAGTAAACAATTATCCCAAACGGTGGCATTTAAACTTTGGCTCTTCTAGCGCCGGTTCGAGACTTTGTTTGTCTACTGTTGAAATACAGGCGGCTAATAATTGACACCATTTAATTAATTTATAAGTAGAATATTTAGATTAATTAATTAGAAGGGTATGTAGGTAATTTAACTTTTTTGTTTTGGTTTTTTCACTTTTATAATAATACTAGTATATGTGAACGTCGCACGTGATGATTTAAACATTTATTTATATAAAGGAACAATAAAATATAACTAATGAGAGAAAATTTTATGTATAGTAATACAACAATCATACATGAATTTAAAATAAAAGGTCATCATCATCAAAACTTATACAAATGATCAACTTTGTCAGGTTAGTTAGATAATTATATATTATAGTTTAAAAGTATTTAATGTGATGGTATCTTAACGAACACTTCTTTGTGGATAATATTTTTTGTGTATGTTTCCTCCTAATGCATTGGTTGCTCCGCCTTAACTAGAACTCTTGTTGTCGATCTTGATTTCCCTCTTGAAAGTGCAACATACAGTTGTTCGTGCAAGAAAATATATTGCGGTAAATATTGTCCAATATTTAGGATGTTTGTCCTTATGCTTTATTTGCAAAACATAAACATATTAAAAATTATTTTCACACAAATTTAAAAGGATATTTTTCTTAGTATTCGGAAGACAAAAGTTGAATTCAGGGATATGAATATACTTAGAAGCACATTAACCAGTATTATAATTTTTGCATGTAGCCTTTATTATCAAAATTTCTATATACAATCTGTGTGATTACATAAGCTATTCGGCATATCTAAGTTTTTCAGTAGCATAACAGGCATATTTTTCTTCAAAATTAACCTATATAAAATGCAAGATCAATTTTTACTTAGTCTATTATATATACAATGACACTAACATACTTAAGAAATAAGAAACTTGACAACAAATATGTATGGTAGAAGGCCATTTGGTATTAAAGTATTTATGTATTTTTCTTGGTAGTAATTACTGGTATCATTTTCTAATGAGTCAAAAACTGAAAAAAATTTATTTTTACTATATACTTTTACAATCAACCTTTTATTTTGCTGATCAACATATTCATTTCTGTTAGCTAAGATATCTTTTTAATTCTATCATGCGATTTGCACAAATTACGTTTTAGTCTAATGATGGAAATATTTCTCTTATTAAATGCATTACTATTACCATTGAGATTGATAACCAAGTATTCAAGAAGAACCAGATCATCTTTTATCGGATACTCTTCTTCGTTTCCAACATGAAGCAAGAAGACATTGAATACTGAATATCTTCTTACTTTATATTTCTTGTCAGTTGAATCTTTTTCGTTTGAGACCAGAAGTATAACTTTGGCAAGCTAGCTTTTACAGTCTCTGCTTTTGTCGATTTTGGAACTACTGGTAGTACTTGACATAAATCACATCCCAAACCATTAATTTTTCACCAAATGTTTCATTAATATCCAATATATCTCTAGAACTCCGGACAATTATTTCGATCGTTTGACACTTAGCCATAAGTGCCTCATCCCATATTATCAATTTTGTTTTTTCTTATAAATTTAGCATCATTTCTCTACTTTGATATATTTGTGATGGTTACTTAAGTTTTTTGAAGAGGTATATCAAATTTAAAGTGGGTGGTCTCACAATAAAATCATTGTTGGTACACCACTTGCTATTATTGTTGACAGTGCCATGCCTCTTGATATGATATTTGCAAGTAATGCATGACATAGAAATATTATTTCGATTCCGCCAGAAGCATCTACAAAGAATAATCTCGTTATACCAGAGTTTGACTCTTTATAATATAGTCTTGAAAACTTATTCTTGTGTAGATTTTAGCTTTGATTGTACTTCCTCAGGCACTTGTATAGCATTTTGATTCTTAATAATATACTAACCTTTTTACTTTATATTCTAATGCTCTATTTATAGAATAAATTTATGTATCCTAAGATTTTTTTTGTTTAACTTGAATAAGAATTTTACTCATATGATGAATTTAAAAAATAATTGAATTTTATTCTCTTGCTAAATAATTAATTAAAAAATTTAATTATTTTGTTTTAACATAAAAATAATTTATTCTATGTTGATTCAGATCTTAATATTAGTCTATTTCTTGTTATGAATGTTTAATCTTAATTATAATTTTATCCACCATAAATTTTATTTTCAAAGAGTAAAAGATTGATATGACATTTCACTTTTAGATCTTTATATTTGTAGAACCATTAGTGGTATTGACTTTTACCAACCCTTTTTTCTCTTTCTCACACATTTATATTCTTAAATATTTTCTTAGTTGTTGTTTAATAATTGGGTATTTTTCAATACCACATGAAATATTGACAAAAAAGATATTACTATTTGAGTATTAAAATAGTTTAAATATAATATAAAAATATATTATCGTTGGGTATTTTTTTTTTCTCAATTTCAACTCTTTATGCATTCCATTTAATATTACTTTTATTTTTTCTTCGTATTGGACATTATGTAGTGGTAATGTATTGCCAATACAGAGGATTCTTATGAAATTGATCTTATTAAACCTTCCTACATATTTTTAATAAGAATTTCATATACAAAATTTTATTAATTTTAAAATCTTATATATTAAAAATTAGCATAGAAGGTATTGTACTCCAAAAACAGCTATGTCATTTTTCTATGAGTTCTTCCATTTAATATTTTAGGGCTATTTTGATATATTAATATTGTATTTATGCTTTTATAATAATATAGGCTATCATGTTTCTAAATGGATTTGGACAATATAATACATTCTCAAATTAAATTAGTAATATGACATTATAATACGTTTTCAAATTAAATTGGTAATAGAAATTTTAAGAAGTATATCCTAAAAGTAATAGGATTAAATGACTAAAGATATTTGCTTGTTCAATTCTATATGAATTAGACAGCCCGAAAGTAATTATACTAATAGGATTCCTAAAGGTAATCATGTAGGATTCCTAATGTGCAGTATGTTATAGGCGGCTTTCCAGCCATGCCCCATGATCCCTTGGACGTGCACCATGGCATCTTAGCAAGCCTCCCAACGCCTAGCGCCATGGACGGCCCCGTGGTCTTGGCTGCGCCAAGTGACAAGCGTGCATGTGCCTTTGTCGCTCCACTGATATCCCTCGCCAGCGCCCAGCCTCAGGCAGATGCCAACAGCGCAGCGTGCGCAGAACGTGATGCCAAAGACAACGTTGCTGACAACGGACCTGTTCCTACCTTGCAGAAAACTAAGTCCTTTTTATTGTATATATAGAGTAGTTTTATTTCATGTACTTCCATTATGTTCCTCTAGCTTAATTAGGTCAAATCTTGTAACTTTGATTTATTTTTTTAGGCATTATTAGGGGGGATCAAGTAATCAAACTTTCAACAAAGCAAGCAATACTTTGTACTGGTGTCTCTCCCCCCCGACACCGTGTTGAAGCTTTCTTTCATTCTCAATTCTCTTTTATGTTCTCTCAATTTCTCTTGACATTGGTTTTCCCGTACGGCGCTGTCAATCTAGTCTAGCTTACGGAGAGGACCTCTGTTGGCGGATAGTAACTACACGATCATCGGTTGCTTAGCCTTACGTCGCCCTTCCAAGGAATCTTAGGAAGGCGCCGCGTAACAGTTGGTATCAGGGCCTCGGCTCGACATCAGACGAGGGAGCATATTGCCATTACCACCTTTTCTGACCATGGTGAATCATGGGGACCGCACTGCGGCCCTCAAAGAGATGGTTGACGTATTACGACCCATCGTGGATACGGTGCCTGAACTAAGAACCAACCTAGTGCAAAGTTTGGACGACCTGGACTGCAGAATGCTCCAAGCCGAAATTGATGTAGAAAACATCAGTCGCGACTCGGAGGAAGACAGGCAAAAGGCAACCACAGAGTCAACCGAAATATTTGGTAAATTCGAGGGCCTCCAACAGTAGCGTGCCGAGAATTTAACCTACAGGGCACAAGAGGCAGACAGGGTGACTGCCATGCAACAAACGATAGACAACTTGACATGGCAGCTCAATGTTGTTAATGTTGTGCTACAAGGCCTGCTTCGAGGAGGAGGAATTAAAATCGGGGGTGGTGTGAACCTCGTCCCCGTGGCACAAAAACTGAAAATTCCTGAGCAAAAGCCATACAATGGAGCTCGGAATGCCAAAAAAATGGAAAACTTCATCTTCGACATCGAACAGTACTTCGATGCCATGGGGGGCCTAGAAGAAGCTAAGAAGGTAGCAAGTGCTGCCATGTATCTTCAGGGTGATAATAAACTCTGGTGGCGGGTGAAGTACGAAGCAATCAGGGCCGGTGAAGATGCTCTCGGGACATGGGCGGAACTGAAGGCAGCCATACGCCTATAGTTCTTCCCCAAAAATGTTGAGTATAATGCAAGGAGAAAGGTAGGGGAACTCCGCAAGACCAAATCAGTGCGGGATTACGTGCGAGAATTCTCCTCGCTCACGCTGAACAAAGACAAACTCTTCATATTCCTGGAAGGGTTGAACCTTATGCCCGTATGGAGCTGTAAAGACAAAGGGTAGACACATTACCCAAGGCGATCCAAGCAGTAGAGTGCCTTGGGGACTATCAAGTGGAAACTCGAAAAGATAGGCCTCAACAGCCTGTCCGAGGAGGATACAAAGGGGGCCATCCTATCACTAGTGGCCCTAGGAGGAGTGGGGGAGATCGCAATGCAACCAAATCTAAGGCTCCCTCCTCAGGCAGTACTAGCACTGCATCTAACAACAACGATCGGGGAAGGAAACCCCCTTTAGGATGCTGTAATTGCGGCAGACCATATTGGAATAATGAATTCCCACATGCACATATGAATGCCCATCAAGCTTTTGATGATGGGACGGATGACGATGCAGATGCGGACTAGACCGAACCAGTAGGTGCCTTCAATGCAATTGTTGGCTCTATTTCTGAGGCCTTAGTGGGAACCAGTGCTGGTTTCCAAAAGAAGGAGGACCCTGCCCAATCACCATGAAAGGTAAAAAGAAGGCGGATGAGAGGATTCCTCTTAAACAAGAGATGATCTTAATGTTCGTCGAGATGAAGGTAAATGGCAAGCCCATTCAGGCGATGATAGACACGGGTGCTACCCATAACTACTTAGCCTCGACTCAGGTGAAGCGCCTTGATCTAGTTGTAGGAAAGAGCAGAGGTCGTGTCAAGGCGATCAACTCACCTCCTCATCCAGTGGGTGGAATAGCCAAAGAAGTACTAGTGAAGCTTGGTCCTTATGAAGGAAAATTCAACCTGCGCGTGGTGATCATAGATGACTTCGAGTTGATAATTGGATGGGAATTACTGAGGAAAACGAACACCATGCCCATACCATATGCAAACGTGCTACTGATGATGGGAACAAACGGGGCCATGCCCTGAATTATCCCGTGCATGCCCATGAAGATGGCCGTTGAGAACATCTCAGCCTTGCAGTTGAAGAAGGGGGTCAAAAGACATGAACCTACGTTCCTGGCTACCCTTTGCATTGAAGATATAGAACGCTCCTCGGGTCCCATACCTGCACCTATGAAGGAGCTGCTACTGGAGTTTGAAGACGTCATGCCACAGGACATACCAAAGCGACTCCCGCCTAGGCACACTCTGGACCATGAGATCGAGTTGGTGCCAGGTGTGAAGCCACCCGCCTGGGCTCCTTACAAAATGTCACAACCCGAACTCACCGAGCTTCAGAGACAGTTGACGGAAATGCTATACATAGGGATCATCGTGCCCTCCAAGTCCCCATACGGGTCCCCTGTGCTATTCCAAAAGAAACATGATGGGCAGCTTACGACTCTATGTGGATTATCGGGCCCTAAACAAAATCACCGTGAAGAACAAGTGCCCTATTCTGCTAATGGCAGACTTGTTCGATAGACTGGGTGGTGTGATGGTGTTCACCAAAATAGACCTGAAGACAGGTGATGAACACAAGATGACCTGTGCAACAAGATATAGGTCGTACGACTTCCTAGTTATGCCATTCGGCGTGACTAATGCTCCAGCCATATTTTGCACCCTCATGAACCAAGTCTTCCGAGAGTACATTGATGAATTCGTGGTGGTATACTTCAATGACATTGTGGTATATAGCCAAACACTGGAACACCTGAGCACTTACGGAAGGTCCTAGCTCGATTGCGGGAGCACGAATTATATGCGAAGCTATCCAAGTGCTCCTTTTCTCAAAAATAGATTGACTTCCTCAGACATGTCATCGAGGAAGGGCGGATCAATATGGACCAACAGAAGATTCAGGCTATCACAGATTGGCCACCGCCTAAGGATATCTACGCCTTAAGAGCATTCCTTGGCCTATGCAACTTCTATCGATGATTTGTGAAAAATTACTCCCTCTTCACAGTGCCATTGATAGAACTCCTCAAGAAGGTCACGCCTTGGGATTGGGGACCCCGGCGAGCGGAGGCCTTCAACGCATTGAAAGTGGCTATGTCTAATATCCCCGTCTTGGCCCTCCCTGATTTGGCCAAGCCATTCGAAGTACAAACGGATGCTTCCGACTTTGCCCTTGGCGAAGTTTTGCTACAAGAAGGGCGTCATGTAGTGTACGAGAGCCGGAAGCTAAAGGATGCAGAATGGCACTATGCACCCATGAGAAAGAATTATTGGTTGTCATTCATCGCTTACGCCTTTGGAGGCACTATCTGCTGGGAACACCGTTCGTGGTCTAGACGGACAACACAACTGTTAGCCATTTCATGACCCAGCCGAAGCTGAATGGTCGACAAGCCAGGTGGCAGGAACTCTTAGCGAAATTTCACTTCAACCTGGAGTATCGAAGTGGCAAGACTAATCATGTTGCTGATGCGCTCAGTCGGAGAGCTGATCTAGCATCGGTGTGCCTACTCGCCACCCTAAGGAGGAGCGAAGTAGCCACTACCATAAAAGCCCAGATACAGGATCTACTCATCAAGGATCCTATTGCACAGTATTTGGTTGATCTGATAGGACAGGGCAAGACTCGCCAGTTCTACATGGAAGATGGCTTCATGAAAGTGAAAGTGAAACGACTTTATGTTCCTAAAGGAGGATATCTGCGAAGGACTTTTCTGGTGGAATGTCACGATACTTTGTGGGCCGGCCATCCCGGTGAAGAACGCACCATGGCATTACTTCACCATGCATATTATTGGCCTCAGATGGCCGATGACGTCACTCAGTATGTGAAGACTTGTCTAGTATGCCAAAAGGACAAGTCGTACAGCTTGACACAAGCGGGACTCTTGGAACCACTAGCTATCCCAAAGAGACCTTGGGAAAGTGTCTCCCTGGATTTCATCACCGGATTGTCCAAGGTCGGAGACCTTACAAGTATCTTGGTTGTGGTGGATCGGTTTTTCCAAGTATGATACCTTTATAGCAGCCCCACAATATATATCAGCAGAAGATACAACTCGACTCTTCTTCTCTCATGTCGTCAAATATTAGGGCCTGCCTAAAGACATCGTTAGTGATCGCAACTCACGCTTCACTAGCAACTTTTGGACCTAACTCTCTAAGTGCCTCAGATCAAAATTAAGTCATAGCTCAAGATTTCATCCGCAATCTGATGGCCAAACGGAGGGGTTCAATGGCATGTTGGAGGAATATCTCTGCCACTTTGTAACCGGATCGCAGAAGAACTGGGTGAAGCTTCTGGATGCTGCTCAACTGTGTTTCAATTCACAAAAGAGCTCTAGTGCAAACAAAAGCACTTTTGAAATTGTTACCGGACAGCAACCGCTACTCCCACACATCGTGAATGCACCAAACATCTCAAAATATCCTTGAGCTGCTAGCTTCTCAAAAGAATGGAAGCAAAATTTGGCGATAGTGCGGAGCTATCTTGTCAAAGCCCAAAAGCGAATGAAGATACATGCTAATCAAAATCGTCGCTTTGTTGAATTGCTAAGTAGGAGACAAAGTGATGGTCAAAATTTCAAAGTGGTACTTGTTTGTAAGGGTCCATGACCCTCGCCTATTGGAAAAATACATTGGACCCTTGTCCATTGAAAGGGGCATTAGGAAAGTTGCATACAGGGTGGATACCCCAGCTTGGTGGAAAATCCATCCCGTCTTCCATGTCAGTATTCTGAAACCTTTTCGGGAAGATATGGAGGATCCTTCACAGAGCCAACTCACAATACCCAATTCAACCGGGAAAAGGCGTGCTGAAGCTATTCTTGATGATCGAGTGATTCACACCTCAAGGAAATATCAGCAAGAGTTCTTGGTGAAATGGCAGGGCTGTGATATAGAGGAGAATACTTTGGAGAGGGGAACAAACCTCAAAGCCTACAAGAGCCTAATTGATCATTATCTTGCAAGTAAGGTGCCGAGGACGTCGCCAACTCAGGTGGGGGAGAATTTCATGAGCGGCTTTACAATCATGCCCCATGACCCCTTGGATGCACACCATGGCGCCCTAGTAAGCGTCCCAACGCCTAGAGCCATGGACGGCCCCGTGGTCTTGGCTGCGCCAAGTGACAAACGCGCATGTGCCTCTGTCACCCCACCAATAGCCCTCGCCAACGTCCAGCCGCAGGCAGATGCCAATAGCGCCGCGCGCGTAGACCGTGATGCCAAAGACAAGGTTGCTGACAAAACACTTGTTCCTACCTTGCAGAAAACTAAGTCCTTTTCATTGTAAATATAGAGTAGTTTTATTTCATGTACTTCCATTATGTTCCTCTAGCTTAATTAGGTCAAGTCTTGTAACTTTGGTTTATTTTTGAAGCACTATTAGGGATGATTCAGCAATCAAACTTTCTAGCAAGCAAGCAATTTTCTGTACTGGTGTCTCTCCCCCTCGACACCATGTTCCTTTTCTGTAATAGCTTTCATTAATGCAATCAAGCTTTCTTTCATTCTCAATTCTCTTTTCTGTTCTCTCAATTGCTCTTGATATTGGTTTTGCAGTACGGCACTAACAATCTAGTCGAGCGTATGGAGGGGACCTTAGTTGGCGGATAGTAACTACACGGACATCGGTTGCTTAGCCTTACGTCGCCCTTCTAAGGAATCTCAGGAAGGTACCGGTTAAGAAGTATTATGTCCTAAAACTAATAGGATTATAAGGCTAATATCTAGAATTTCGGTTACGTCCTTTTATTATGAGTTATTATGCTTAATATTATAAGGTTATTTTTGTAAACCGACATTGCATTCTTGCTTTTGTAATAATATAGATAGATAGATAAATATAGATATTGATCATGATTTTTCAAGAAGGTGAAATTCGCGTATATATCATTTGAACAAGAGATTTCACTTTTTTCTGCTCTTTCATGACTTCAATAAGATGGCCATTTTTATAGGAATTGTTTCATCGATCAATGGTTTCCCAAGAAATTATATACGAGAGCCTTGGACATGAAACAAAAATCCCAAGGCATTCATCACCAAAATTTCAATACATGATCAATTTCTGCAAGTTAGTGCGTATTCTTGCATCATAAATAAAAGAACTCTATCAAGATAACTGTGAGAATCATGTGCATTGTGTGCTCTTCTCAAAGGGTTTTCTGACAAATTGAATCAAATTCATTAATATAAACAAGGTTTCACCAAGTGAATCCGAAGCATCCAAAAAATACCATAATTTTGTTTTGAATTTCTAGCTTTTCAAATTATGATAAGTTAAAAGATGCATGAGTTTGGGATAAATTAAATATATATAAAGCTTGAACCACCACGTAAAAAAATTAGGTATATCAGTCGGTTTAAGCCATCTAACTGGACTAAGTTTCCATGCAAGGCTAGCTCCGGGTAACGGTAAAATAAATGTTCAATAGATTTCTCTTCCAATACTTAATATGATACGCGCACTATCCACATGATCCATTCTACATTTTTAACCGATAACGAGTGTTCACTATATACACTAGTGCAAAAAAAGAAAAATGAGTTTACTTTTAATTTTTATGGTACAAAGCCAATTCCAAAAGAATTTAGGAGATGAATGACAATTGGATTACACCTGTCATGTGCATAATCTTTCTCGAACTCGACAAACTTCTTTCTAAACTAAAAAGTTAGAATAGCCTCATACTTCTCGTATTTATAAAATACAGTCATACCACGCGGACAACACAATAGTTAACATATGACGAAAGATGTTTAGTCAACTCCAATCAGACAAGATTCCTAAAATGTATATGTCACGATCTAAAATTCTAACCCGTCGTGATAACGTGTAACATACCGGCTAGACAAGCCAAAATATGATAATAAAGACAAACAGAACAACGGAACTTATAAAAATAGCATGAGTCTGAAATTTCAATACAATAAAAACTGCTAATACAATGTAAATCCCCCAGAAATTGGTAAATACAGAGTCATGAGCTCTACAACGAAATACAAGTTTGAAACTGAAGAATAATAACATTGTCTGAACTATAACAACAATATGAAAGGAAAAGACAAGTCAAAACTGCGACCAAGGATGCAGCTCTACCTCGCCTCTCGTAGATTATCCAACAAGAGAGCCTATTGCTGATAACTGGTTCCACACCTGGACCTGCACAATTAAGTGCAAAGTATAGTATGAGTACAACCAACCCAATATGCTCAATAAGTATCATAACAAACCACGGCGAGGTAAAAGAAACAAGAATTATAAATGATACCTGCTATAACCTGTACAACTTCATATAATTCAATAACTGCAGAACAGTAATGAACATGTGTAAGATACCGAGAGGACTATCTGTGCGTGTGTTTACAATTACTCATAATCTCTACTCAATCGCGGATACAGCATATAAGGTGATATGCAGATAATCAGATAACAAACCATGGAAATTGCAAATGGAGATGAAATGCAATTCCAAAATAACACTGGCTAGACTTTCCTCAGTTTTTCCATATCCGTACCAACTCACTTATCAGTTTTTCAAAAACATAGTGTATACCATCAAGAGAGAAATATAAGAGGGTGACCCTAGGGTATGGATCTGTATCCACATGCTGCACGGACAATTCACGTGCTAATAATAGAACCCCCACGGGCAACTCACGTGCTAATAACATCAATACCTGGATCCGTACGGACAACTCACGTGCTAATAACGGCAATATCAACCGCGCGGACAACTCGCGTACCAACAGTCACAATCTGCCCGGCGTGATCACAGGCTACCAATCCAGCTCATAACACAGAGAAAGCCAATATACGAGAGTACATGTACATGATCAATAATTGCCAATTTCATACTCCTGGACTGGTGTATCTCGCATGTTATAGTAAAGACATGTGCAATGTCTACTATCACAGCTAAGACAGGTAATTTCTATCAAGAATAGCAGTTATCAAGTTCAATAGAATAGCCTCAATAAAATCTCAAATATGGTACAAATAGCTTATAGAGGTGTACAAGTAGGAGAAACATTCAACTTGAAGCTTATCAGTCATTTCAAGGCATGTCACAGCCTAAACACTACCCGAACATGGAATTAGTACCTCGGTGCACGCATATGGGCTCAACCCCGCACATGTGCCCCCACCCATAGCACGTAGCTATCACAAATAGTTCTGGCAACTAACGACTCAACCTGTCAGATAAGATACTTACCTCTAGCAAGCCAAATTACTCCCTTAACAAGCCCTTTCCGCGCGTATTGATGGTAGGCTATAATCTCGTATTTTAGTCGCTTATTGCACTCCAATTTACTGCACTTTATTCGTTTTGTGCTTTAATTGATAGTGTTTTACACTTATTGTGTGTTTTATGCCTTGTAGGAGTGATTCCGAGTTATGTAGATACATGTGGAACTAATTCGAGCTATTTGGAGCTTTGAAGTCTGAGCAAAAGCACAAAGGATTAAGCCGAGATTGTGTCCGAGGTTGAGGATCACTTCTGGACGTCTAAATTCAAGCAAGAAGCAACTGCTAAAGAAATGCACTTGCGCGGCGCACTGGGCAATTCATCTGGGTAAAATTATGTCAGAAATTGACAAGGTTCAGAGACTGGGTTTTTGTGATCTGTCAGGAAAAATCACTAATGCTACGCACAGTGCGACGCATGCAAAGCAATAAGTTTGCAAGTTTTCCTATTTCGGCTAGGAAAGGGTGATTTCATTTGGGCCCGACCCTACTTGGTATAAATACATGGGAAAATATTATTTTCTGGACTTTTGGCACAGCTAAGACCTAAGGAGGCTAAGGAGGAGTTGGAGAAGTAAAAGACAAAGGAGTTCATCATTCAATCCTCACTCGAGACACGAGTTTGCATCGTTTTATGTTTTCTTTTACTTTAAACATATTTGTGATGAATTGCTCCATATCTATGGAGAAGTTCTCTTTAGGGTTTGATGGATTTGGTGTATTGATATTTGTTTGTGGATTATAACTCTAGTTTTTATGTATTGAATCATTTTGGATGATTTCACATGTTCATGTAATCGAGAGAGGCATAACTTGTGATATCTTTGCATTATCTTGTTGGTTGAATTCATTAATTCTTTTAGTAATCGAAGGAGGCTAGTTGAATTGTTGATTAAACCTAGTTAGCAGGATAATCGAGAGAGGTTCTCCTAAAGACCAATCCACTACGCATTCTTGCATATCTTCACGTGCTTAAATTGGTTCATCTCGTGAGGTTAAAACTTAATCGAGAGAGGAGCTTTTGCTGAACGTTTGAATTAACAATTGAGTGAAATGGAGAGGCTCACTTCAACATTAGAAGTAAATTATTTAGAGTTAAATCTCAGACAATTATCTTGCACCTATCCAATCAACCCCTATTTTCTCCCATTGATATCTTCCTTTGCTTAGTCCTTGATTCGATTGTTATCAGTCAATAGCTTTAGATTCTTAGTTAATTGTAGTTTTAATCACATAAATCTAAATTGTTGATCATCTTGGATAGCAATCTAGCTACAAACTACAATAATATTGTTTAAATTCAATCCCTGTGGATACGATATTATATTACCAAGGCTTCAACTAATAGCAGATTTATCGAGAGACTCTTTATCATATCAATGAACTTTTTAAATTGATTCTCGCCATTTATCTTGAAGATCCTTTGAGGATATGGAGGAGGTGGATTAGGCAATGGTTCCTTAGCCTTTTGCATTACCGGTTCCGGTATGTCAATCACATGCTCCCTGGACGGGTTCACTTCCTCTTGAGTCTCGTCCACCGTCTCGTCAATATCAATCGGCGCTTTATCATTAGCTTGCACTACATTGGTTGGGATCTCCTCTTCTTTTATCATTTGCTCATCATCCACAAGTTTCCTTTGACTTGAGGTGGGTGCATTCCCACCTCTTCCACTTCTTGTAGTAACGCCCATGGCATGCCCTGTATTGTTCTCACCCTTCGGGTTACCGTGTCACTTGGTAGTGCCCCCTTAGGACAAGAATTTAACTCTTGAGAGATTTGACCCATTTGCACCTCTAGATTACGGATCGATGTGTTGTGTAAAGCAAGTTGGGCATCGCTATCAGCATTCTTATCCATCA
This sequence comes from Nicotiana obtusifolia, assembly GCA_002018475.1. NCBI lineage: Eukaryota > Viridiplantae > Streptophyta > Magnoliopsida > Solanales > Solanaceae > Nicotiana > Nicotiana obtusifolia. Next base: position 9,086 of record MCJB01034407.1, on the reverse strand, counting down.
TTTGTTTGAACATGTTCTCGATACGGCCCTTTTCATTATTGGACGAACTAGGAGCATGGGAAGGATAAGGGGGTGGGTTTCTCGGTTGTTGAAACATCGGGGGCCTTTGAAAACCCGACCCTCAATTTCCTTGATTGTTGTTCCACCCGCCTTGGTTGTTGCCTCCACAATTGCCTTGGTTATTATTGTTATGCCAATTCACTTGATTGTTGCTTCCACTCCAATTGCCTTGATTGTTGCTATTCCAATTGCCTTGATTGTTTACACCACTCCAATTACCTTGATTTTGAGAATTCCAATTGCCTTGATTGTTTGAAGGTCTCCGTTGTTGTTGAGGAAGTTGTTTCTTTGCCCTTGAACATTGTTCACATATTGGACCTCTTCTTGTTGGTCATTGTAAGAATCACCTTGATCGAATCCACTATCATCTTGCACAAAATTGTCCACTCTTTGTTGCACTTGTGGACTTCTTGTTCTTCGCTTGTTCACCATCATATTGACTCCCTCCATAGCATTGAATTGCCTCGGGTCTTGCACTTGTTGAAGTTGAGCCTTTGCCAATTGGTTCATGGTGGTCATCAACTCGGCTATGGCTTGTTCATGGTCGTGTAACTCTTTATGAAGAAGAATTATATTAGGGTCACCTTGTGGAACATTGGCTCTAGATTGCCACGCCGATGAAGTATCCGCCATCTCATCCAAATTATTCATGCCTCCACATAAGGCGTAGTCATGAAGTTCCCACCGGCAAGTTGATTCACTACATATTGGTTGGTTGTATTGATCCCCCAATAGAAAGTTTGTTGAATCATGTTCTCCGTCATATCATTGTTGGGGCACTCTTTCACCATTGTTCTATATCTTTCCCATATCTCGTGTAGTGGTTCATTGGGATCTTGCTTGAATGCTAGAATTTCATCCCGAAGAATAGCCATGTGCCCGGGACAGAAGTACTTAGAGATAAATTTCTCCGCTAGTTCATCCCAAGTATGAATGGAATGATTTGGCAAGCGTTCCAACCAATCTAAATCTTTCCCCTGTAGAGAGAAGGGAAAAAGCCTTAGCCTCAAAGCATCCTCGGAGACATTTGTTTGTTCGCTCCCCCAACACGTATCGACGAACCCATTCAAGTGTTTATATGCATTTTGACCCGGCGCACCAGTGAAGATCCCTCGTTGCTCGAGCAAAGTGAGCATCATGTTAGTTATTTGGAAGTTGCCCGCCCTAATACGGGAAGGGACTATATCACTTGCATACCCTTCATTCGGCAACACCCGGTGTGGAGCCGCTCGTGGTGGAGGTGGGGTGGTATGGGAACATTGTCTTGAGGCGCTCGGCCTCGTCTGTAGGCTTGAGGTTCAAGAGGGACCTCATCCATTTGGTCATCCTCCGTGTCCACATCCCCCAAAGCTACGTTTCCGAGCTCGTTGTTTGCCATGATTGTACCTACAATACTCACACGTTAGTAACAAGGAAGGAAAAGAAGATATCCCAAAACACACCTAAATATATAGCTAACACCATTTTTAGCTCCCCAGCAACGGCGCCAAAAATTGATCGCGTCCTATTTCACTCCTCTAGTCGAGGTTATGAAAACGATCGATACAATAGTAATACCCAATAAGAGTCGGGGTCGAATTCTGTAGGGAGCTATATATACAGAGTTAGTAGTATATATCATAGCGTGTTAGTTTCCGCAAAAATTGGTTGTTTTAAAGTTTAATCTAAACTACAATTGCAATTTAAGAAATAAAAGTAGAAGATTATTTTTGTTGTTTTTCAAATATTGTAAAAGGCCTGGGGGTATGACCTTCGCCTAGGTGTTTGCCTAACGGGTTGTAAATCTTTAAAGCTTGTTTTATTGGTCGGGGTATATTATAGCTATCAACACTCGGTTACCCACTCAATACCTCTCGGTCGGAGAGTGATTTTGCCCAATTTAGCTTTCTCAAGTCCAAATGGGTATTGAACAAAACGGTTGATAAAAAGCTCAAGTCGGGTTTTATTATCTCTAGGTTCAACCTGTTAATTGGGTTTATCAATCTCTCGATTGACCCAATTTTTTGCTAACCAAATTTTCCGTCAAATAGGCGTGAACTAATGTTTGCAACCATTAATTCTTCAAATAAAAGCAAGATCAAGACTAAATAATAAACACCCAACCATAAACAAGCAATAAATCAAACAACCATTAAGTTTATACACTAGGGTTAGGTCACAACCCTAGTGAAAATTAGCTACTCATACTTAAAATGGAAGAAATAGGAGAAGAAACGATAATTAAACCCATATTGCTAATTAAATTGATAAACTCTATGTTCAAAAAGCTCAAAATAGCAAAAATTACAGAAAAGGGTAAAAAGAACCATCTATTGTAGCAGCTGATGTCCAAAAAATTGCCCTAAAAATGTAAAACTTGTCTATTTATACAGGGCAAAAAATTTCAGACAAAAATGTCCTTTCGGAGGTTCTGCGGCCGCACAATTCCATGTGGGGTCCGCACTTATCTTCAGCTTGACAGGATTGGAAAATTGCAGCCGCATAATTCTGAATCGCGGCTGCAAATGCATTCATTCTGCAGCCCGCAGAATTGTAACTGCGACCGCACAATAATTGTGCGGTCCGCACTTTTGGTACACTTAAATGCATGTTCTCTGAACTTTGCTCTAGCCCAGCTTCTGCGGCCGCACAATTCATGTGCGGATCGCACTTTGCACCAATCTCTGATGGATTTTTCTTCACAATCTGCGGCCGTAGATGATATTCTGAAGTCCGCACTTCTGAGCTTTTGTGCCTTTTTTTTGTCCTTGAGTTCAGATTACTCCTTCTTGAGTTGGAGTTCATCTCGGGGACTCATCTTTCAATATTCCTGCAATGAAGCACATTTCATCAGTTTTCGAGAACACAATTAAACACTTTTGGACTAAAACGAAAGCTAAAGGGCGCTAACAAGTAGTCAAAATTCCTACTTATCAGTAACTCGTTGATCACGCCCAACTCTAGTCCTGAAAAGGATAAGCGGTCGCTGCAAATATAATCTGGTCTAAGAGTCCGGAGTCGAATCCCACAGAGAATTAAGGTTTAGCAACAACTGTTCACTATCACCATGAAGACAAGCTTGAACAATTCCTATGTTATAAATATTAAGATTCTTATGTCTAACTAATTAACTAACAAATTAAAATTGTAAATTAACAACTAAAGATATTAAGGTTTGGAGACAAGATTAAGGAGGTCTAGAGTTATGATTTTCCCAATTGTCGGAATCCTTCCCGCTACATCTCCTATAATTTCGCCTAATTATTCTCTACTGATCGTGAGCACTTTATGTGCCGTAATTCTCACCCGAGCAACTACAACAATTTAGTAGACATATTCTCCAAAACTATGCTAGCTAGCACAATCTTACCGCTCACTAGGCCACGTCAAGGCTTTGTTATTCCTAAACCCACCTTTAAACCTGCCGTATTGATTCCTCATATACGTTAGGAGTGACGTTTTTCAACAACTACCTAAATATGTACCCTTTACCAAGCAATACATAATAAATAGGCACAGTCAATTGATGACCATTAAATCAACAGAAATAAGCACGTAGTTGAACAAGTAAAGAAATTCAAAGGCTAAATTATATTCAAACTTAACAAGAATTCATCCTCCAAAAGGTTCCATTAAAACCCTAAATAATAAATTAGCTACTCATAGTAGTATGTGAAAATACAACATTAAAATTCATAAACAACAATAGAAAACAGGAAGAAGAAAGGAAAAACTCGTGGTTGAATCTTCCTCCTTGCTCCTAGTGTATTCTTGCCCCCAAAGGTGTTGTGTAACCCTAAAATAGTGTCTCCTCCTCCAAAGTTCTATAAAAATCATGTTTAACGTATATTTATATGATCTAGGTAGGGTGGAGGGCTGTCCAATACAATCCAATCTCGGATAGGAGAGCTGAAATCCGCGTCTGCCTTTGCGCGTGCACGCCTATGGACGCGGACTCAGCTTTTGCAATTTTCCAGTTCGCTAAGCGATCCGTGCCTTCGGTTCACTTTGTTGTTTTGTGCCTTCAGTTTTCTCCTTTTTCGCGTCTGTTTTCGTGCCACCCACGATATTGGACAAGCTCCCAATTTTTTTATCTCTTCCATTTTGTATCAAATTGTCATCTTTTAATCATTTATCATCCAAACTCGTTCCTACACATAAGAAATATATAATGAGCTTATTTCATTTCGAAAACCACGTAATCTCGCGCGACTCACACAAGAATTAATATGCAAATATACTCAAAAATATGCACTTTTCATCATTTATCACCACTCCACGCTTAAACTCTTGTTCGTCCTCGAGCAACTTAACAGTAAGCATGTCGGCAAGTACAATTTTTAAAATATTCTCAAGCATCCTACCAAGGACAATGGTTTATATCAATGCTTAGAAACCGACATAAGGACTCTTCACACTCTTCTTATTTTTAGATCAATGCTAAAACTATTTAAAATATTTGTGTGATTCTTCTAACATCCTAGCCTCAAAAGTTGACTCCACTACATTCCTCTGTGTGACTCGCTTCTTTACAAACTAAAAATACAAGTTCCTTACCAATCTGTTGTAAAGCATGTGCCTTCACCAACAAAACAAAGAGAGCAATCAGCCCGCACACTCAAATATGAATTCTATTATAATTTAAGGACTCACAGAATGAAATAATCCACTCACTCTCGCAAAGAAACTCATGTGCCCCCAAAACTCGTACCATAAGCTTGCATGTAATATAAGTCTCTACTAATTTAAGCTCGCAAAGTCTAGGATCAATTAGGTCTTCATGGGTTGTAATGTAGGCTAAGGGATGGGTAGGATAGATATGGATAGTAGTGACTAACCCTCCTAAGGACTTTTAATACAATACACTTTGACTTTTAAGCACATCCTCTTCATGATCACTCAATATATCGCTACAAAACGGTACATAATGTAGCCCATTGACTTTAAGCACATCTACATAAGCATTAGCGCATATGAAAGTGAATTGGAGGAATTTTTTTTGTTTTGTATTTTTTTTCTTTCTTTTTTTTTTAAAAATCTTTTCAACACCCTCCATAAATTGGTATCTTCAATTAGTGGCTCTCTCAATACACACATGCACCTTTTTGGCCTTTCTATGACTCCACTCAAAAACTACCCAATCTCTTTTCCTTCTCTTCTAGCGACTTAAGTGCTTTCGAAGGTAAAAGTTCAACAAGATTTAATTAAGAACAAACGGGATTCGTCTTGTAATGTGGGTACCAACGAAAAGGTTTACATGCTCAAATGGGCTAACAAAGGATAATTTTTTATCGCTGGTAGGCAAGTAGCTCAAAGTCAATTAAAGAAACGCCAATATCATTTTCTAGACTTTCAAAGCTTACCTATTTCGCTTCAACTCATACACAAGGTAAGTCACACAATGCACATGACTTACTCAAGACGGCTCAGACCCGACTCTCAAGTTAAAGCAACTAGCACAGTCATCATATAATCCAAACACTAGGAAGTAAAAGAAGTCAATAGACGAGCCCAAGCATCAAAAGAAACACATATACTCTCAAGCCATATAGTCACAAGAATAAAGAAGAAAGTACTCAGTACAAATGCTCTCGCTCTAAGCCCCAACATAAAACATGTCAAAAAAGCATAGATATTCAAGTTCTTCCCATTCCATTATCAGTTGAAAAAAAAAAGAATTTTTTTTTTTTTGTATTTTTCTTTAGACTTTAAACCCTCAAGAAAACTGTCTAGGAAGTCCATCGTTGGGAAAAGTCCAAAACTTTTTGAAAATTCTTTTTAAAAAAAATACTACCCGGTTCAAAGAGTCATCCCTTGAAAAAGAACAGTGGTCATAAAAAAAACCAAGAGGTATTATTTCTATCTAATTATTTTTTTAAAAAAAAATTTAATTTTTTTTTCAAAACATATAAAATAACACAACTAAACTAGCATAGGAATCCACCCAAAGAGTTTCTTCATCCCACACTTAAAACTGTGCATTGTCTCCAATCCACACCCATAAATACAAGAGGGTAAAAGAAATTCCCTAGTAGGCCATAGGCCGAAGCATTAGTAGCTCATGGGGTACTCAGACTTCTCCCAAACTTGATTCTTTGTGCCAGCACTCCACACTTAGTTTTCACCATCTCACTTGCTATCTTTCTTCCCATGGATTTGCTTCCCATGCTCCTAGAAAATAAAAAAGCGACACTGCAAAAAAAATTTAAAAAAAAGCAGTAAAGTAAGGTTGCCTCCCAACAAGCATTTGATTTAACGTCGCGGCACGACGCGATCACTTTTTATTTTCACCTCGAGCTTATGAATTGAATCCCAAGCTTTGCTTCATGTTTTCGGTTATGCTCCAAGGGTGGTGGAACAAATCTAACTGCCCCAAGAAAATAATGTAGCATTCTGCTCTTCTTAGCATTTGCATGAGGTATATAATCCTGACTTTCTAGCAAGAAGAACTCCAGAATGTAGGCACATTGTTCCTCATTCCTTGACTCCTCAATTGGCTCGGATGACTTTATTTTCATATCATCATCCAAACACAATGTAGAAAAATTTTTGGAGTGTGGACCAATGCGCTCAACTACATGACATAGGGATTGTCAACATCCTCAATACCAATGACATTAGAGTCGACTAAATATGTATCCTCAATGTCCTTGGTTGACTCCAGTGTCTCTTCTACAACATCATTATCTTTAAATTTTAGCTGGTAAACTGTTGGTGTTTTACTTTGGACCCCTCCATTGACACCTCAATTTTTGTCTCTAATACACACAGCTCCTGGCTACTATCCATAATATTAACATGTTGAGCATTAAAAGTTTCAATTATTTGCCTCACTTGAGCCTCCAAGTTGCGAATAGTTGCATCTTGCCTTTGTATCCGCAATTGTGTCTCACTAAATTTTTTCACAAGGCACCCTCGCATATCCTTGATCTCTTTCAGATTGCCATCCCTGGGTTTTTTGTTCCTGTGAACCTCACAAGAAAAAGTAGAGCCATCATAGTAAGGGCTGGGGGAGAATAAGAAATATAATCACAACCATGAAAGTAACCATCTTGACCACCACACATATAACACATATTCCACATATAAGATTGAGTTGGTGAACCTAACTCGCTCTCGGGAATATTTTGATAATTTTGCCATGGGTGATTTCCTCCATAATATCTATAAGGAGGATCAAAAGTAGAAGCACCAACATCAAAACTCACAGATTCCAAGATTCCATGTTTCTCAAATCAACAAATAAAACAAAAATTTTAAAAAAATCAAATACTAGAAAATAAAATAAAAGTTAAAACTTGAAACCTAGCAATATGTAGACCTACAGCTACACCATTAGTTCCCCGGCAATGGCGCTAAGATTTGATCACGCCCAACTCTAGTACTAAAAAGGATAAGCAGTCGCTGCAAATATAATCCGGTCTAAGAGTCTGGAGTCGAATCCCACAGAGAACTAAGGTTTAGCTACAACTGTTCACTATTATCAAGAAGACAAGCTTGAACAATTCCTAGTTATAAATATTAAGATTCTTATGTCTAACTATAACTAATAAATTAAAATAGTAAATTAACAACTAAAGATACTAAGGGTTGGAGACAGGATTAAGGAGGTCTAGAGTTATGATTTTCCCAATTGTCGGAATCCTTTCTGCTACGTCTCCTATAATTTTGCCTTATTCTCTACTGATCATGAGCACTTCAGGTGTCGTAATTCTCTCCCGAGAAACTACAACAATTTACTAGACATATTCTCCCGAACTACGCTAGCTGGTACAATCTTACCGCTCACTATGACCACGCAAGGCTTTGTTATTCCTAAACCCACCTTTAAACCTGCCGTATTGATTCATCAAATACGTTAGAAGTGACGTTGGCAACAACTACCTAAATATATATATATCCTTTCCCAAGCAATATATATTTATAGGCGTAGTTAATTGATGGCCATTCAATCAACAGAAATAAGCACGTAGTTGAACAAGTAAAGAAATTCAAAGGCTAAATTATATTCAAACTTAACAAGAATTCATCCTCCAAAAAGTTCCATCAAAACCCTACATAACAAATTAGCTACTAGTAGTATGCGAAAATACAGCACTAAAATTTACAACCAACAATAGAAAACAGGAAGAAGAAAGGAAAAACTGGTGGTTGAATCTTCCTCCTTGCTCCTAGTGTATTCTTGCCTCCGAATGTGTTGTGCAACCCTTAAATAGTGTCTCCTCCTCCAAAGTTCTGTAATAATCATGTTTAGCATATATTTATATGACCTAGGTAGGGTGAAGGGCCATCCAATACAATCCAATCTCGGATAGGAGCGCTGAAATCCGCGTCTGCCTTCGTGTGTCACACGCCCATGGACGCGGATTCAGCTTTTGCAATTTTTCAATTCACTAAGAGATCCGTGCCTTCGCTTCACTTTGTTGTTTTGTGCCTTCAATTTTCTCCTTTTTCGCATCTGTTTTCGTGCCATGCACGAGATGTCATGGGCGGCTTTCCAGCCATGCCCCATGACCCCTTGGATGCGCCCCGTGGCGTCCCGGCAAGCCTCCCAACGCCTCGCGCCACGGTCGGCCCCGTGGTCTTGGCCGCTCCAAGTGACATGCGCGCAAGCGCCCCTGTCGCCCCACTGACAGCCAGCGCCAATGCCAGCCACAGGCAGATGCCACTAGCGCCGCGCGCGGACCCTGAGCTGAATGACACAAGTTGCTGCTGACGGACTAGTTTCTACCTTGTAGAAAACTAAGTCCCTTTCTTTGTAAATATAGAATAGATTTACTTTATTTTATTTCAGTATGATTTTACAGCTTTCTTAGGTCTACTCCTGTAACTTTGGTTTTTTTATTTTAAGCATTATTAGGGGGGTATCAGCATTCAAACTTTCAAACAAGCAATCAATTCTCTGTACTGGTGTCTCGCCCCCTCGACACCGCGTAGCTTTTGTAATAGCCTTCATTTAATGCAAGCAAGCTCTTTTCACAATTCTTTCTACAAGCTTTCAATTCTCTCGTTGCCTACGATCTTGGTTTTCCCGCACGGCACTGACA
>MCJB01034396.1:90160-116532 GCA_002018475.1 Nicotiana obtusifolia | reverse complement strand
GCAGATCGAAGAAGGTAATTGAGAACTGATTGAAGCCAAAGTACTGTCACTAAATACAGTAATCCACAATTGCAGTAAAGTGAATCAAATGACAAAAAGCAAAAGGTTGAGAACTGGCAGAAGACGATCCAGTTTAGTTGAAACATGGCCTATGTACAGAATTTTCATAGAATTTTAGAGCATCTTCCAGTGGTATTAACATGTTCACATGTTCATTCTGGAGATGTGATAACACTCTATGACAAATGCATTATAGGACTTCGTATCAATTTCATCACGGAGCCTGCCAAACGACAGAAGGAGAGTCGACTGATAATTAATGGCAGGTCATAACCAACGAGGCAATGTGAAGGGACTGAAGATTCTCGTTTGCCAATCCATTTGAATGCAAAACTTGGCGCCTGGTGAGAGCAATAGAGGTGCTACATATATGTTTTGCAATTGGCGGGGAATATGCAAGCCTTCACGAGTTGAAAGTTGGTGTTGATACGTTTTTGTAATAGATAGTTTTTTTTTTTTTTGCTATATTAGTACAGTTAGAAGTAGTCACATATTTTATATTCGGAACATTTTGTAAAAACCTCAACTCTAGACTCACTACCCATCGTTTTTGTAAATATGACGGGCTATCGATAAGATAGAAAGTCATAACATCCCTATAGGTCTAACTGGTACTCGGATGCACTTGATCATCAAATGTACACTTTTTGCTATATGGAGGTCAGGTTTATGTCCCCCTCCACTTTTGTACTTTTTTTGTTTATATATATGAAAATCTATTTGCCTCAAAAAAAAAACTAAAAATGACTTAATAACATCAAACAATGCAACAGAAACCAATTACAACAAATAAAGCTCTGATCTTTACATTTTTCCCAAAAAGTCAACGTCGGGCTCGCCTTGGATTCTGAATCCAACTTACCTGAGCGAAGCCCGAACTAATACAAGCTCATACGAACAAAAATTCACTCAATTGGAGTCCGAAACAATTTGCCAAAACATCACTCTTGGGTGTTCATAACCCAAGAGTCCAACCCACACTAGTTGGATCACATATCTCCCGAAATACTCCTCCAAAAAGCGCCAAACTTGAGTATGTTGTTCTCCTATATTAGGAGAACAAGACCCAAAAAGGAATCGGGAAACAAACGCCTCTAACTCATTTTTTAATTGTTAAAATTTAGAACATAACCCTAGGTCTTGAAATAAAGAATTAAACGGGTTTTCAATTAAAACCATGGATTAACTTAAACCAACAGAATATGATATAGTGACTCCATGCAATTAAATTCACATTGACAATCAATTCACCAAGTTATAACGGAGGCACAGATTGGCATGTTAAAGCAACACAACAAAACACATAGAATGCATGACTCACACAAGAAACTGCAATCATTCCAACACCAAGATAAAAAAGAATGACCAAACACAATCAAAATGCGGATGAATGATTGAATAATGAACAATGACCGTTCAAATCAACAAGTTGTTCGAACATGGAATGTACAATAAAAATCACAACCGACGTACCACCTCGTATTCACATTTGACAATTTCAATCACAATCTTTCCTTATATCAATGCGTGAGCCTTACATTTAGTTTTGAAAATTATTTTTCCCGAAATAGCTACACGCATTTTAGCCCACCTTATTTCACCGCGTGGCTTCAATTAATTTTCCTACTAGCAGCACCCATATCAAGCCCGCCTTATCTCACCGCATGCGTAACAACCCCTAGCCTTATACCACTGCATGCGTATCAATATCACAACATAATCACAACCTGCACCATAAGTGCCCATATGCCACAACTTGCCACAAAGTCAACAACACCAATATTTCCGTAACAAATAGTCCATGGCTCAATCACAATGTGTACAAGAATTAACAATAAGAAAATGAATGAGAATGCACAACAAGGAAAGGTATCTCAAAAATTAACAACTTCGCCTCAATGTGATAACGGCTATTACAACTTCAATACCAATAATTCAACAAGATGATATTCCATGAAATAACAACTTCAACTAAAAGTGATTCTACCATTAAGAGGTAACAAGACAAAAAGGAAGGCAATAACTTCAACTAAAGCATATAAGAGCAAAATAACAAGTAAAAGGTAGAACAAGAACTAACAACGTCAAATAGAGCATGTAAGAGTAGATTAGCAATGAGATATATAACATGTCATGACAATTCAATTAAAGGCATGAAAAGAGTCTAGATAATCTAAACCGGTCAAATACCACATATAGCCCGTCTATCCACTCGTCACCTTGCGTACATGGCTTTCACATAACACAAATAGCACAATCAACCCAAATCCTAAGGGTAATTTTTCCCACACAAAGTTAGGCAAGATACTTAGCTCAACTAGGCCAACTCAACACTCCGAAATAGCTTTTCCCCTAAAATTCTCCTCCATACGGCTCAAATCTAACCAAAAATGACTTAATGACATCAAGCAATGCAAGAAAAACCTATTACAATAAATAAAGCTATGATCTTTACATTTTCCCCAAAAAGTCAACTAAAAGTCAATGTCGGTCCTGCCTTGGATTCCGAATCCAAGCTTACTCAAGCAGAGCCCAAACCAATACAAGCTCATACAGACAAAAATTGAGTCAATCGGAGTCTGATACAATTCACCAAAATATTGCACTTGGGTGATCATAACCTAAGAGTCCAACCCACACTAGTTGGATCCCATATCTCCCGAAATACTCCTCCAAAACTCGCCAAATTTGAGTGTGTTGTTCTTGTAATATAGGAGAACAAGACCCCAAAAGGAATCGAGAAATAAATGCCTCTAACTTGCTTTTAATTTTTAATATTTAGGACATAACCCTAGGTCTTGATTTAAAGAATTAAACGGGTTTTCACTTAAAACCATGGATTAAATTAAACCAAGGGAATCAATCAAAGGGAAATACTTAGGTTATGGTTTAGACCTTACCCCATTGAAGAAACTTGAAGAACATCATTGAATTCTCCCAATCCCAAACTTTCAAGATGAGAAAAATGCCAATAACATTAATAGCCAAAAACACCCAATCGTTCTGCCTCATTTGTTGTGCCAAACGATCCTGAAACTCATTTTTGATGCCTCTAATGGATTCCTCGTAAATTTCCAGTCACGTTAGGCTTTTGAATCACTCCATTTGACCTTATAATGACGGAGATATGTTGGTTTCAATATTTGGAAATAGTGAAGATTTTTAAATACGAATTCAGTGGCAATTTCATAACTAATCTGAAAAATCTACCAACCCAATTCTTAGTAAATGATTATAATTTCCTCATACGATGTCGAAACTTGATGATTTCAGTTGCTATGGTTCCAAAATTATGATACGGATATAATGGTTTTGTTGAAACACAAATCAAAGGCCATTTGCTCAATATAGTAACCTTTATGTTCAAATCGAGTCGAAATCGAAAACAATCACCATACAACCCAAACTTATACAAAACTCATCGGAATTTAACCAAAATTTGTGGATATGTCCAATATCATCATATAAACTTATTGAGATAATTAAAACTCAATTCTAAGTCAGTTTACCCAAAAGTCAAACCTTGGTGAACTCTTCCAACTTAAAGCTTCTAAAACGAGAATCATTCTTCCAAATCAATCCCGAACCACTCGAAAATCGAAACTAACCATACACGCAAGTCATAATGCATAACATGAAGATACTCAATTTCTAAAACCACCGAATGAAATACTTAAGCTCAAAATGACCGGTCAGATCGTTACACCTCCTCTCCATGTTCCTTCTCTCCTGTTTTCTCTGTCTTCCATCTATATCCATCCTCTCCCCCTTTCATCTTAAAGGTCGTAGGCGCCCTCAGATCTGCCATTTCCCAACTTCTTATTCTTCTTCTTTGCCTTTTCTTTTCTTCTCCCCTCCATCCTCTGCTACTGTTCTTGTGGTTGTGTCCCCAAGAGTCCCAAGTTCCAAAGATACAGAAGAAGAAGTGCATGAGGCACATGCGCAGGCAAAGGCTAGCTGCAAAAGAGGCACGTGGCAGCGTGGGCAAAACCAGAATTGACCCGGGCAGGGGTCCAGCAACGATACGATGCTCTAGACTATAACCAGGTTCTTTTCTTCCGGAGTTGGTACCTCTGGCCCGCTGAATTTCCTTTTTTCTTGTTTCTTTCAAAGTGCATAAAATGCCATAGTACAGTTCAGTGCTTGTTGGCTTATTTGTAGGGCATATTGGTGTATTCTTAGCCTTAGGGAGCACCCATTCTATTTTGGTTTTTGGCTTGCTTGTACTTACTTTATGATTTTTTTTGTCTTGTTTCTTGCAAAGTGCATAAATTGCCAAAGTATAGTTCAGTGCTTGTTGGCTTACTTTTAGGGCAGATTGGTGTATTTTTAGCCTTAGGGTGCACCCATTCTGTGTAATTCTTGGCTTTCTTGTACTTAATTTCTGATTTTTGTATTATGTAATCTTGCTTGTACTTACTTTCTAATTCTTGTATTCTGTATATTTTCCCTACTACTTTGTCTAGTTTAGTCGAATTAGTGCTTTAGTAAGAACATTACTTACTTTTCTTTCTTATCTTGGCCTTTAATTAGTGCCTTAAGCTCTAGGCATTTTTATTTCATTTAGACTATTAGCTTATACTATGGTAGGGTTTACTTAATATTCCTATAGTGGCAGAGGTAAACAATGGTATAATAAGGTCGTGTCTTCGGGTAGGGCAGGGAGTGGGGGGCGAGGGGGGAAAGGGTACTTCTAAGTTGCGAATAGGGTCCTGGAACATAGGGACATTGATGGGGAAGTCTAATAAGTTAGCTAAGATTCTCCTGAAGAGGAAGATCAATATAGCTTGTGTCCAGGAGACTAGATGGGTGGGTACTAAGGCTCGGGATGTAGATGGGTTTAAACTATGGTACTCAGGAGGTGTAACGGGTAGGGGCGGGGTAGGTATTTTGGTTGATAGGGAACTCAGGGAGCTAGTGGTAGATGTGAGAGGGGTGAATGATAGGCTAATGGCTATTAAGATAGTTGTTGGAGGGCGGAATAGTCATGTTATTAGTGCTTATGCACCTCAAGAGGGCTGAGGCGAGGAGGTTAAAAGGCACTTATGGGAGAATCTAGATGAGTTTGTGCGAGGGATTCCACACTCCGATAAGCTATTCATAGGTGGAGATTTCAGTGGCCATATTGGGGCGTCTATTGAAGGGTACGACGAAGTGCATGGCAGCTTCTTTTTTGGGGATAGAAACAAAGGAGGTACTTCACTTTTGGATTTCGCCAGAGCTTTTGATTGGTTCAGCTAACTCGTGTTTCTAGAAGTGGGAGGAGCATTTGGTCACTTTTCATAGTGTGGTGGCCAAGATGCAAATTGATTATCTTCTCTTTAGAAGGTGCGATAGAGGTCTATGCTCCGATTGCAAAGTTATCCCGAACGATAACATAGTGACCCACCATAGGCTCTTGGTTATAGACTTGGAGATTAAGAGAAGGAGGAGTAAGAGGGCCGCATGTGGCCAGCCAAAGATCAAGTGGAGAGCTTTGACTAGGGAGATCTCCCTATAATTAAGGGAGAAGTTTCAATCAATGGGGAGCTTGGAGGAGTAGCGGGGACACGAGTAATATCGGGACCTCGACAGCGAATTGCATTCAGGAAGCTGCTAGAGAGGTGTGAGGGGTCTCGAAGGGTTACCTTAATGGATATAAAAGAGAATGGTGGTGGAATGGACAAGTCCAAGAGAAAGTGGAAGCCAAAAAAGGAGCATATTTAAAACGAGTGGAGAGAAGAGACAAGGAGGAGAGGAATATAAATAGGGAATGGTATAAAAAGCTAAGAAAGAGGTGAAACTAGCCGTTACGGAGGCCAAGAATGCAGTGTTTGAACAGTTGTATAAAGAACTGGGGGGCCAAAGGTGGGTACAAGAAGTTGTATTGGCTATCCAAGGTGAGAGAGAGAAAAGCTCGTGACCAAGACCAAGTGAAGTGCATCAAAGACAAGGATGGCAAGGTATTGGTGGATGATGCACTTATTAGACATAGATGGCAGATCTATTTCAAGGACGCTTGAACGACGAAGGGAATAGGGATATCGTGCTGGGGGACTTGGAGTTCTCCAAGAGTCACCGTGATTTTGGGTATTGCAGTCGTATCAAGGTTGAAAAGATTATGGGATCTGTGCGAAAGATGAGCAGAGGTAGAGCGACCAGGCCAGATGAGATCCTAGTGGATTTTTGGAAGACTGCAGACAAAGTAGGCTTGGAGTGTCTTAATAGGTTTTTCAATGTCATTTTTAAGACGACAAAGATGCCTGAAGAATATAGGTGGAGTACGATGATTTCGATGTACAAAAATAAGGGGGATACCCAAAATTGCAACAACTATAGGGGCATCAAGCGGCTAAGTCACACCATGAAAGTTTAGGAGAGGGTGGTGGAAGTTAGGGTAAGAAGTAGAGTATCTATTTTCGAGAATCAGTTTAGATTCATGCCAGGCCAATCGGCTACAAATGCCATTCACCTTATCAGGAGACTAGTGGAGAAATATAGGGATAGGAAGAAGGACTTGAAAATGGTGTTTATTCACCTAGAGAAAGCTTATGACAAGGTTCCGAGATAGGTTCTTTGGAGGTGTTTGGAGGTTATAGGTGTGTCCGTAGCTTATACAAAGGTGATCCAGGATATGTATGATGGTGTTAAGACCCGGGTTAGGATGATGGGAGGGGACTCGAAACACTTCCCTGTCGTGATGGGCGTGCATCAGGGATCCGTGCTTAGCCCATTTTTATTCGCCTTGGTGATGGATGTTCTGACGCGGCACATTCAAGAGGAGGTTCTATGGTGCATGTTATTTGCAAATAATATAGTACTAATTGAGGAGACGTGAGGTGGTGTTAACGTGAGGCTGGAGGTTTGGAGACAAACCCTGGAGCCAAAATTTTAAAGATGAGCAGGACTAAAACAGAATAGTTGGAATCCAAGTTCAGCGACATGACCGATGATACAGATGAGAAAATGAAGCTGGATTCACAAGTCATCCCTAAAAATTGGAGTTTCAAGTACCTTGGATCTATTATCCAAGGTAATAGTGAGATTGACGAGGATGTCACACATTGTATTAGAGTGGGATGGATGAAATAGAGGCTCGCTTTCGAGGTTTTTCGTGATAAGAATGTGCCACATAGACTTAAGAGTAAGTTTTACAGAGTGGTGGTTAGGCCTAATATGATATATGGGGTAGAGTGTTGGCATGTTAAGAATACCCATGTCCAGAAGATGAAAGTAGCAGAAATGAGGATGCTAAGATGGATGTGTGGGCATACAAGAATAGATAAGATAACGAATATCGATATTCAGAAAAAAGTGGGAGTGGCATCCGTAGAGGACAATATAAGGAAGCTAGATTGAGATGGTATGGGCGTGTGAGGAGGAGGTGTATAGATGCCCCAGTGAGGAGGTTTATAGATGCCCCAGTGAGGAGGTGTGAGAGGTTGGATATGGGGGGCAGAGGAGAAGGAGAGATACGCCTAAGAAGTATTGGGGAGAGGTGATTAGGCACGACATGGCGCTACGTCAACTTACTAAGGACATGACCCTTGATTGGAAAGTATGGAGATTGAGAATTAGGGTAGAAGGGTAGTGGTTAAACTGGCATGTCTTATTTATATGTTGGTCTCTTTAGCGTTAGGCTCATATTTTCATTTCTTGGTATCCGCATAATTTCTTTTACTATATGTTGTTTCTTTCGCTTCGGTAATTATATCACCTTTGCTTGCTATGGTTACTACTTATTGTTTCTGCTTTCTCTTTTAGTTTTTTTTCTCTTGAGTTGGGGGTCTATTGGAAATAGCCTCTCTACCTTCGTAAGGTAAGGGTAAAGTCTGCGTACACTCTACCCTCCCTAGACCCCACTTTGTAAGATATCACTGGGTTTGTTGTTATTATTGTTGTTGTTGTTGGAGGGGACCTCTTGGATTCGTGTCTGCCTGGGGAAGAAGATGGGGTTTAATTTATTGGGGTAGGGGATCTTTGGAAAATACCCAAGCGGCAGAAACTATTTACCCACCCATGCCCATGCGGTTAATGAAGTCAAAGAAGCTACTAAGCAAGCCAAGCCAAGCTAAACCAAGTAAAGCCAAATCAAGCTAACCTAAGCCAATTCAATCCAAGCCAAGCTAAACCAAGTCAAGCCAAATCAAGCTAAGCTAAGCCAAATGGGTGGGTAGGCTAGGTTAATTTTATTATGATATAACTAATTTTCAATTGGGTAAAAAAGGGTAATTATTTTAAGTTCAATGGGTATTTTGCATAAATTGCTCACCTTTTTTAGCACCTATTTTGGTCTCTTGAGTCCAAAAGGGTGTTACTTTGGTTCTGATCAGTAATCTACTTTATTACTTAAATGGCGAAAGCAGAATGATTAAGAATAATGTCAAACATTAGCAAATGTGCTAAAAGGGCGGGCTCTAACTCTGTTTACCCTAAAAAACGGATAACAATTGAATTTAAATGTGGTTTTAAGGATATGTGGACTAATTCAATACGAGTGATTAATAATGTTAGATTAAGCAAATGAAAGACGTAATAAATGGCCAAACCATTGATAAGGGTGATTTCGAGCTCGGTTAATGGCTCAATAAGGAAACTGCCTTCGATTCCAAGCTTGCACTTATGAAGAACTTAAGAACAAAATTAAGAACTTTGAACAACAAAGAGAATTGAAATAAATTTCCTGGTATACTTGTTACAATGCCCTTCATGAATAATAAGATTCCCCCTTTATATAATAGGGGAGTTTTACCCTAAGTACAATTCTAAGAAAGGTAAAAATCTTCCGTTTCGCTAATCACTGATTTTCTGCAAATAGGGGCCGAGATTCACGCCGTGATATCCAGTTAGGCACAGACATCACGGCCCTTTGTTAGTCGTGTGTAGCTGTTTGGCAATGCTCTCTGAAGTCTTGATCCTCGAACTAGACTCGGAGGACATGGCCCTGATACCCCCGAAGGCAAGTGTTTTGCCCGAGCCCTGATACGAGGGGCTCCTCTGACTTTGATTCATTACGGTCACGTTCCTGCTCCGTTTGCCTCACCGGAAAATCGGGGTGTTCAGTGGGCTCGATTTTACCCAATACAGAAAGTCCCCTCGTTTTTCAAAGAGTAGGCTTGCCGAAACAATGGGAAATGACAGATGACTCTGGTTCCTTCCTTCGTACGTTACGATGAAGGAGCCGAAATGTCCCATCAGTCGTGTCGTTCTGACTTCGAACACGTGTCACTCACTGGAAAGTTGCCCCCCAATGCGAAGCGTTGGCTATTTCCTTATAAAAGCTTACTCTATTTGTCCTTTTTCTACTTTTCGACTAAATCAATACCTTGGAACTTTTCCCCCATCGTCAAACCTTCTTCAAACCTTCATATCTCTATCCTTGTTCTTCAATTTCCATAGTAATCTCTAGATTTTTACCCAAATTTTTTTCAAATCTTCATACGATGTTCTTCATCTTCAAAACCCGTTTTTCCAAAACTTTGCATTCTTTCCTGAAATTTTCAAACACACCCCAGATGACAATGGCCAAAACATCAAAAAATGTTCCTCAACAAGTTGCCTCTTCATCTTCTCAACCGGCCGCTGGTACTGAAGCGGTTTCCCCTGAGGTGGTTGCCCTCGAGATGGCTTCCCCCATTGTGGCTGCTAATGAACTGGCCGCTGAGCCTCCCTTGTTAGTGTTTATTGCCGGGGGCTGCTCAATTGCAGATGACTTTAAAGTCGAGAAGCAGACATATGTTTTGTGACTGAAGATGTTCTTCTCATAATTCGTAAGGACTGCAATTGGAAAGGCAAGAACATAGTAGTCCTTGGGCCCGAGGACGGCGTTACTACCCACGTGGAGGGGTACCTAAGTATTTACACTTATCCCTTCAAACTGGGCCCGATAGACCCGATCGTTCTAGACTTTTGCAAGAGGTTTGAAGTGTGCCTCGAGCAAATCCATCCATCATTGTGGAGGATCATGACCCTCCTCCGCTACTTCATGAACAAGACTAAATATCGTCAGTTCACGATCGACCACCTGCTTCGATTATACAGTCCCCGGATGTTCCGAGGGGGCTGATCAACCTTACTCACGGGGCTAGCAAGGCCCCCTTTTTCAGTATCGACGAAGACCGAGACCGGGACTGGCAGGGACGTTTTGTCTGAGTGAAACCCGAGGATTTGAACCCCTAGGAATATATGCCATTCCCTGAGAAGTGGAATGCGTCTCGTAAGTGCAATTCTCTCTTTAAACATCAAAATTCTTTTTCTTCAATTTCTATCTTCTCATTCATGCTTGTGGTTGTGCAGCTGTCGCCCGAGTTCCGAATGCGGTTCCTCGGTTAAAGGAGTGGATCGAGGGCAACTGTACTCAGATGTCGTACTTCAAATGCACATGGCGCGGGCTCTCGAAGGACCGATGGGAGGCCCGTTCTTATGGTAAGGCCTATTTCTGAGTAGCCGATACTATGCTTTTACCTTTTATTATACTAACTCCCCTTCCCTTTTTGTTATTGCAGGTTTGCCTAAGACCACCGAACTTAGGCCTTCGAAAGGGGATGAGGATGTGCCCCCGCCCATCGATCCCTCTGTTGCTGCCACGGAGGGAAAAAAGAAAAGGAACAGAAAACCTTCGGGATCCCCGGGCTCCTAGGTGAAGAAACCAAAGAAACGGTGCTCCGCAAGCCTAGGAGGGGCTCTAGTTCTTGGGTGTCGGACTCCGACTCCCTCCTTCGGCTTAGAGATGAGCCATAGGATGAATCTATTTTGTAACCCACGGGACGACCTATCCTGGGGAGCAGGACGCATCCGAGGGGGGAGACTCGTGGGATCGATCCCCCTCAAACTCAAAAGACCAACACGGATACCCGGGGTAAAACTTACCAGGATGTCGGTTCCGCTCCAAAGGAAGCACCCGACGTAATTGAGATCTCGGGGATGCCCTCTACACTGAGTCTATGCTTGAGGAGGCCCAAGCAAGAAAGGAGAAAACCAACGAGGGGGACCAAGGTGCGGAAGATCCCCTTCACTCCTTTTTCGACAGTGTGAACTCGTTCCCTTTGGAAGACTTCTCTGGGTTGGGCGACCTGGATGTTCCAAAGAAAGACACTTCCTCCAAAGCTGGCTGGCCGAGCTCGAGCCCAAAATTGGTCAATCAGTTCCCCGCACTGAATGTGGACCGCGGTCGCAAGAGATCGATTATACTGACCGTCCCGTAGGATGCTCGGATTTTTTCCGCTCCTGTGGGGGTAGCTAGCTACCTCTGATGCCTGGTGACCGAGGAGGACCGAGAAAAAATGAATGCGGTAAACGTGCCATGCCTTTTCAATGAGGCGCAGCAGGCGCTGAACCGGGTAAGGCATCGTTCCCTTGCATCTATCTGTTGTTATCTGTGTTTAATGTTTCTCAAATTTTTTGCCTTTTTGCAGGCCTCGGTACTTCACCACGAGAGTTTCCTTCGGTATCGGGTTGAGGTCAATCAACTCGAACTTGAGATCAAAGAGATTTCCAAAAGGGGACATCTACAAGCTTCTTAGTGAGCAGTAAGAGGGGGTCGCCAAGAACCTCCAGGCCGAGCTGGATGTAGCTCAGAAAGAAGCATCAGCCTTAAGGCGGGAGCAGGCCAACTTGATGGAAAAGGTAAAGGTTTTTGAAGTTAGAAACAAAGGTCCGGTCGCAGAGGCTAACAAAAATACTACCCAGGACTAGCAGAAGATCGACCAACTCTGCAAGGAGATGGACGATATCCATGTCATTGTCGAGGCCATTTTTGTTGGGCCTTTGTAAAGGTATTCCACATATAAAAATTTTCCCTTTTTGCAATTTTCAAGTCTATTATCTTAGCATCTTTTTACAATTGCAAAAATTTCTTATGCCTTAGCACAGAATCAAACGTAGTAATAAGTCATTTTTTGGAGGTCCGAACAAAACCTGTCCTCGATGCAATTTTTGCTTGAAACTTGTAAAAATTTGGGGTAACCGGAATTTCCCCAAGATGCTTGCTTAAATTTTTTTAGACTATACCTTTGCCGAGGGTAACCTTTGAACAGGTTTAGAATTTTGTTAAAGGCCTTATGTTTTGATTACGGGCTTCGGACATCTCTGAACCGTTTTTAGTGTGGTCGTAGCCTTTTAGGTTTAGGCACCACCTAATAGGTTTTGTGCCTTCGAGTTTTGATGACCCGAGCTGCCCGAACTTGTCTCGGACGATAGTCCCCTAGTGGGGGTAGCCCTTTGGGCTCGGATAAGGGTGGCCCTTGGGCTCGATAGTCCTCGGGTAGGAATAGCCCTTTGGCTCAATACTTTTAAGAAGCAAAAGTGTGTATTAGCAAGGAAGAAACTTTCTTTCATTTTTTTGTGCAACGTATAAGATTGTAAGCGTGTAAAAGCTCGTATTATAGCTAAAGTGGCCTACGCGGGCACGGTTCACTTGACTGTTTGGCCTTACAATAAATCCTATCCACCGAGACTAAACTGTTTAAGCGCAAAGTTTCCTTCCTTGCTAAAAATCTTGACTTAAGGGTGATGGGCCCCAGTATTCGAGGTCAATCTCGAGGGGGCTCGGATGTTGTTGATTCGACCATTGACTCTGATTTAAAACCGGTCTTTGATTCTAAGTTAGCACGATTTACTGTTGCCTCATTAAAAACCTTGTCAGAAAACCCATAGGACAAATCTGATTCAAGGGAAAAAGAGTGAAACGCGTGCTTTCAGACCTAGCAGCCACATTCTCCTTTGGTTGTTGCCTGCAAACGCTACTCCATTTCGTAACATATAAAAAGTGAATGAGATCGTACCTTAGCAGTCGTACCGTTTTAAGTGCGTCACTTTCTAGTTTTTCAGTAGTTATGCACCGTTTCCTGCTTCGAGTTTATATGAACCTTTACCGATAATCTTGATGACTCAATATGGTCCTTCCCAATTCGGTCCCACCTTCCCTTGGTGCGGATTTCGGGTATTCAGTGTTACTTTTCTTAACACCAAGTCCCCGATATTGAAGCGTCGGAGATTGGCTCTTCAGTTGTAATATCTTTCCATCCGCTATTTCTGGGTGGCACACCGCACTAGGGCAGCCTCGCGCCTCTCATCCAATAGTTCTAGGCTCGTGCTCATGTCCTCACTGTTTGATTCTTCGGTTGCATATCAGAACCTGATGCTCGGTTCTCCCACCTCAACCGGTATTAGTGCTTCGGTACCGTAGACCAACAAAAATGGAGTGGCCCTGGTACTAGATTTTGAGGTCGTACGGTAGCCCACAAGACTTCGGGCAGAATTTTCTTCCATTTTCCTTTGGCATCGGTCAACCTTTTCTTAAAGTTTTGAAGTATGGTCTTGTTCGTAGACTCCGCTTGTCCGTTCCCACTAGGGTGATAGGGTGTTGACAAGATTTTTTTGATCTTATGGTCCTCGAAAAATTTGCTTACCTTGCTGCCGATGAACTGCTTCCCGTTATCACACACCATCTTGGTCGGTATACCGAACCGGCATATTATGTGGTCCCAAATGAAGTCGATGACTTCTTTTTCCGGAACCTTCTCTAATGTTTGAGCTTCGACCCACTTAGAGAAATAGTCAGTCATAAATAGTATAATTGAGTCTTACAGGGTGCCCATGGCAGGGGACCGACAATGTCCATTCCTCATTTCATGAACGTCAAGGCGACATGACCGAATGTAGTAACTCCCCGGGTTGATGGATCATTGGTGCATGCCTCTGACAGCCATCTCATCTCCGTACATAGTCCTTCGCATCTTTCTCCATATCAATCCAATAATAGCCGACTATAATTATCTTATGAGCCAAATATTCTCCTCCCGAATGGTTTCTGCATGTGCCTTCGTGAACTTCCCTCAAAACATATTTGGTGTCTCCCGGCCCCAAGCATATGGTGAGTGGTCCATCGTACGTTATTCTGAACAGGGTACCTTCGGATAGGCAAAATCTGGTCGCCTTTCATGCATAGAGCTCTTAATTCTTTAGGATCCGAGGGCAGCTTCCCGATCTTCAAGTAATCTATATACTTGTTTCTCCAGTCCCAAGTTAAATTTGTTGAGTTTATTTCTGCATGGCCTTCTTCCACTATCGATTTCATGAGCTATACGACTGTTCCTAAGCCGAATTCATGTCATCAACCGATGAACCGAAGTTAGCTAGAGCATCGTCTTCGCTATTTTGATCCCGGGGTACGTGTTGTAGGGTCCATTCCTTGAATTGATGCAGGGTTACCTGTAACTTATCCAAGTATCATCACATTCGTTCCTCTTTCACTTCGAATGTCCCATTTACTTGATTTCCCACAAGAAGGGAATCGCACTTAGCTTCGGCCAGTTCTGCCCCCAGGCTTTTAGCCAATTCGAGCCCTGCAATCATGGCCTCATACTCGGCCTCATTGTTAGTAAATTTCACAGTTCTAATAGATTTCTTGATTATGTAACTCGTAGGTGGCTTCAACATGATGCCGAGTCCGGACCCCTTTGCGTTCGAGGCACCGTCCGTAAAGAGAGTCCAGATTCCCGAGGAAGTCCCCGAGGTTAACAAAAATTCCCTTTCAACTTTGGGTATTAAGGCCGGCGTGAAGTCGGCCACGATGTCTGTCAAAATTTGAGATTTGATGGAAGTCCAGGGTCGATATTCGATATCGCACCCGCAAATTTCTACGGCCCATTTGGCCAATCGGCCCAAGAGCTCGAGTTTGTGCATTATGTTCCTCAGTGAGTAAGAAGTTACGACACATATAGGAATTGCATTGAAAATATGGCTTTAACTTTCCGGAGGTGCTTAGAAAAGCAAGCGCCAATTTCTCTAGGTGAGGGTACCTTGTTTCGGCCTCGCCTAGTGTCCTACTAACATAATAGATAGAAAATTGCGTACCTTCCTCTTCCCGGACTAAGACTCCACTTACCGCTATCTCGGATACCGCTAAGTACAGGTACAGCTGCTTGTCTGCCTTCGGAATATGAAGCAAGGGTGGACTCGAAAGGTGCCAATTGAGTTCTTCCAAAGCGTGCTGGCACTCCAGGGTCCACAAAAAGTTATTCGTCTTCTTCAATAATGAGAAAAACTTATGGCTCTTATCGGAGGACCTTGATCTGAACCGACCCAGGATGGCTATGCACCCGGTTAGCCTCTGAACGGCCTTGACATTGTCCACCACGGTGATGTCTTCTGTAGCTTTGATTTTGTCATGATTGATCTCAATCCCCCGATTGGTCACCATGAATCCAAGAAACTTCCCGGACCTGACCCCGAATGCGCATTTCTCCGGGTTCACCTTCATATTGTATTTCTTCAGTATGTTGAAGGTTTCCTGCAAATGTTCCAAATGGTCCTCTACTCATAGGGACTTAACTAACATGTCGTCAATGTAAACCTCCATTTATTTTCCTATTTGTTCTTCGAACATCCGGTTTACTAGGCGTTGATAAGTGGCACCGGCATTTTTAGTTCGAACGGCATTATGTTATAACAATAGCTACCGAATTTAGTGATGAAGGAAGTTTTTTCTTGATCGCCCGGGTCCATCCGAATTTGGTTGTACCCGGAATAGGCGTCGAGAAAGCTGAGTATCTCGTGCCCGGTCATTGCGTCGATCATGCGATTGATGTTAGGCAAAGGAAAAGAATCTGTGGGCACGCCTTGTTCAAGTCTTTGTAATCTACGCACATTCTTAATTTATTTCCCTTTTTAGGCATTACCACTATGTTAGCCAACCAATCCAGGTACTTAACTTCCCGAATGGAACCTATTCTAAGGAGTTTGGATACCTCGTCTTTGATGAACGCATGCTTGACTTTGGACTGAGGCCTCTTTTTCTATTTAATCGGGTGGAACTTTGGGTCCAAGCTGAGCTTATGAGTGGTTACTTATGGTGGGATACCTGTCATATCTAGATGGGACCAAGAAAAACAATCCACGTTAGCTATAAGTAATTTAATGAGTTTTTTTCTGAACTCGGGAGTCAAACCTGTGCCCAGGTATACCTTCCAATCGGGCAAGTGTTCAATCAATATGACTTGCTCCTCCTCGACTGTCGACTTGGTGGCATCAGAATCGTCAGGGATGATGAACGACCTAGGAACTCCGTAATCATCATCCTCGCCTGCCTCTTGCTTCTCCGGTTCGGTCGGGGCCGTTGTAGGTGATTGATATTTAGTTTCTTCCTTTCTAACCAACTCCGGGTTCTTTGAGGTCGAGAGTGCAGACATTGGGATCACTCATCGACCGCGAACATTTCTTTTGCGGTCGGTTGTTCCTCGTAAACTGTCTTGATCCCTCCCGGTGTGGGGAACTTCAATGCCTGGTGTAGTGTCGAGGGTATTGCCCTCATGTTATGAATCCATGGCCTTCAGAATAGAGTGTTATACCTCATATCCCCTTCGATGATGTAGAACTTCGTTTCCTAAATGGTTCTGGCGGTGTTCACTGGCAGGGATTGAATCCATTTAAGACCCAGACCGCAGGCACTATTTGGTCTTGTAGACCCAACTACTCTACGACCCTCGATCTGATGATATTGGCCAAGCTACCTGGATCAATCAACACATGTTTAACTTGAGATTTATTTATGAGTACAGAAATTACCAGTGCATCGTTATGCAGTTGCATAATGCCTTTAGCGTCTTCATCGTTGAAAGAGATGGTCCCCTCCGACATATAATCTTGGGTTCGCTTTTCCCTTGTAATGGACACTGTAGTGC
This sequence comes from Nicotiana obtusifolia, assembly GCA_002018475.1. Taxonomy (NCBI): domain Eukaryota; kingdom Viridiplantae; phylum Streptophyta; class Magnoliopsida; order Solanales; family Solanaceae; genus Nicotiana; species Nicotiana obtusifolia. The sequence goes on along the minus strand of MCJB01034396.1, from coordinate 99,811 downwards.
GCTTCAGCATTGGCCCCAAAGGGATGTCGACTCCACCGATGATCATGTTGATCATGTGCTGAGGTTCCTCTTGCTCAGTCTGCTTGTTGGAGTCCCTATTCCTGAAGTGATTTTTGGCTCGATCACTCAGAAATTCCTGGAGGTGTCCGTTGTTGAATGACCCGACCACTTCTTCTCGTAGCTGTCGGCAGTCTTCGGACTTGTGGCCGTGAGTGCCATGATACTTACACATCAGATTGGGGTCTCTTTTGGCAGGATCGGATTGCAATGGTCGAGCCACTTGGTATCTTTGATGCGTCCGATGGCCGATACGATGCCGGTAGCATTGACGCTGAAGTTGTATTCCGATAACCTCGGTGCCTCCCTGGCCCCGATTGGCCTGTCGAAACCATTTTTGCTCTTGAGACCCCGGCTATTATGACCTCGATCTCTTCTTTTTTCATTCCTCGCAGTGTTACGACTGGATCTGTTGTCCCTTCGATCTCCGTTATATGGTTGATACCGATCTCTGCTTGGTCTTGGTTCAAGATCGACGAATCTTTTAGACCTGTCATTAGTTTTGATGGGATAAACGGACCTAGAGGGGGACCCGAGCTGATCATCCTCGACTCTGATTTTCGATTGGTACCTGTTATGGACATCATCCCAAGTTACCGTCGGGTACTCGATCAAATTTTGTTTCAGCTGCAGTGAAGCCAAGGAGCTTTGGGGATTGAATCCTTGAGTGAATGCTTTGAACGGCCCAATCGTCCGCAACCGGGGGCAGGTCCATCGTTTCCATTTGAAACCTCTATACGAATTCCCTAAGCATTTCGTTATCTCTTTGTTTCACTTTAAAGAGGTCCGATTTTCTGGTCTCGACTTTGATGACCCCGGCATGAGCTTTTACGAAGGCATCTGCAAGCACAGCAAATGAATCAATAGAATTAGGGGCAGGTTGTGACACCATATCATTGCTCCTTTAGACAGGGTTTCTCCGAACTTTTTCAGCAGAACCGACTTGATTTCGTCTTCTTTTTAAGTCATTTCTCTTGATGGCACACGTGTAGGAGGTCACATGTTCATTTGGATCCGTGGTTCCATTATACTTTGGGATTTCGGGCATATGAAACTTCTTTGGGATCGGTTTTGAAGCTGCGCTCGGAGGGAAAGGTTTTTGGACAAATTTCTTGAAATCCAGGCCTTTCAATATCGAGGGTGCTCCTAGAATCTGATCAACCCTGGAGTTATAAGTCTACACTTTTTGTCGTTGGCTTCGATTTTCTTTTTTCCTAATTCCACCCGCTTTATCAGTTCCTCAAGCATCTTTATTATCTCGAGGTTGGTCCCGGGTTCAACTCAGCTCGGGGCATGGCTTTGGTTCTGCAACTGGACTATCGCCGCCTGTTGAGCCTGTAACATTTCGAAGATCACCTGTAAATTGATCACATCGCCTTTGCCGTCGTGTGTACCCCAAGCTATCGATCAGGCTCCCCCGCGAATGCTGTTTTTTGGGGTCGGTAGGCAAGTTTGCGTCGATGACCACATGTGAGTTAGCATCGATTGGGTTCGCGATCGGAATTTCGTTGGGGTCAACAGGAGACACCTCGTTGTTGGGCATTATATTGTTGTTCTTGCCATGGTGGCCAGACTCAACATCAACGTTCAAATGAGCAGATTGAGAGTTCGAAATTTTTTATTTGACCTAAAATTAAAATCTCAAAGAACAAGCATAAAACAGACTGCGTTATGAAAATCTGTATAAAATTACCACTATTATCCGTAGCCCCACGGTAGGCGCCAAACTGTTTACCCTCAAAAACGGATAACAATTGAATTTATATGTAGCTTTAAGGATATGTTGATTAATTCAATACAAGTGATTAATGATGTTAGATTAAGCAAATGAAAGACGTAATAAATAGCCAAATCAATGATAATAGTGATTCCGAGCTCAGTTAATGGCTCAATGAGGAAACTACCTTCGATTCCAAGCTTGCACTTATAAATAACTTAAGAACAAAAATAAGAAATTTGAACAATAAAGAGAATTGAAATAAATTGCATTGGTATGCGTATTACAATGTCCTTCATGAATAATAAGCTTCCTACTTTATATAGTAGAAGAGTTTTACCCTAAGTACAATTCTAAGAAAGGTAAAAATCTTCTGTTTCGCTAATCACTGATTTTCTGCCGATACGGGCTGAGATTCACGTCGTGATATCCGGTTGGGCACGGACATCACGGCTCTTTGTTAGTCGTGTGCAGTTGTTTGGTAATGCTCTCCGAAATCTTGATCCTCGAACCGGACCCGGAGGACATGGTCCTGATACCCCCGAGGGCAGGTGTTTTTCCCGAGCCCCGATACGAGGGGTTCCTGGCTCTGACTTCGATTCACTACGGTCATATTCCTGCTCCGTTTGCCTCACTGGGAAATCGAAGTGTTCAGTGGGATCAATTTTACCCGTATACAAACGCTTATGCCGAACACAAACTTGCCAGTCAAAATATACCCCTAATATCATTGTTGTCCACACTTTATTGATTATTAGCTTAGGCTTGTCAAACCTCCACCATGACTTGGAAAAAAAATGCCAAAGCTTGTCAAAGCTCCAGAACGGTTTGAAAAACAAATCTCATTTTACTTTGAGATCTTCAGATTTTTTTAATTAACTAACAAATTACATCCATTCTAAAAAATAATAAATGTCGTGCCACTCGCTCAGATCGCATTTATGATTGTCAAAGGTACATAGGTAACTCTCTAGTATCTAGAAGGCCATTCATTGAAAGACGCCTAAAGTAAAAGATGATCTAAAAGATGATCCGTAATCCTATCAATAAGCTTCCAAGCAAAGTCATACATGAATAGGCTAATACATTTTCCAGTTCCACCTAAGTTTGTCGAAGCCACTGTTCTGACGGATAAAGTTGGAGCCATAATTATTTAGTATAGTGTTTTGCACCAAGTTGGCTGATTTTAGCAATAAAAATGCCTTGTAACATTTGCAGACAATGTTAGTATTAACAAAAGTACTCCAGTTTATCAAAAAAAAGAAATTGTTTTTTTTCTCTCCGATTAGTACAAAACCGCAAGAGATAAACCAGAAAACCAGAAGCAATGCAAAATAACGTACTACTTTTCCTTACCTAATGAATTCTAAAAGATTCATCTTTAGGCTTCCAGATAAACAACGGTTATATATTTAAGATATAGCACCAATGGCCCCTAAAAGAAGATACAGGATCACTTCATTTGAAAACTACAGCATAATGGATAACATAACCATCCCACCTAAAGATGCTTCTGCAGGGGGTCCATGATTAAGTTGTAAGTACCTGGTTTAGTTTGCGAGAAGGAAAAACAAGAAATAGCAGGCAGCTCGAAAAGTAATAAACTGAAATATAGAACATAGTTTATTTTTCATTCTCACGACGTAGGAAGTTGTGGAGTAGTTTTACATGTACATTATATACGAAATTGAACTTGAACTTGAGGGACTATATATATAGTATACACATCAAAGCTTCTTGTTCTTTTATAGCTTCAGCTTCTCCAAGTTGGTCATAGCATCCTTACTATCCACAATCTATATTTCTTTACGTAGAGATATACAAGACATGGACCAATCAAACTAGCATCTGAAAGGTTTCTGCAAAGGTTGAGGTAAATTTCCAAACTTCCAGATTGTTGAATTCTTCTCCTTAGTCCCTGCAGCACAGCTGCTCTGTCCAAAAACTCGGGATACAGACCCAAGTCGAGCATCTTAATTACTGTCTCTGCAGCATTCTCAAAATGTCCACCTTTAATATAACCTCTCAACAGCCATGACAATGTTTTCTTTTTCTGCAATGAGCTTGAAGCCTCCATTCTGGTGAGCAACCTTGAGATGGAGCCTAGCTCCGGCTCCTTCTGGGAAGCACATATTGCTAAGACAATGTCATGAACATCTCCGCTGACTTCCTTGCCAACTAACTTCATTTGCCACAAATGTCTCTCAGCTTCTATTCCACGCCCAGCACATACATACATTGCAACAAGCCTCTCATGAACCACCCCAAAAAGAGAAGGACCTCCTTCTCTAATCAACCAATTGGACAATCGCACACCCTCAACCAACAAATTTGCTTGATATTCTTCAATGAGCCTTAGATTTTCTAAATCAAGCTCCGCAATGACACCAGTTTTGGCAAAACCTTTCAATTTGCGTAAAGCTTTTCCAAAAACATTCAGCTCTTTTACCACAGCTGTCATTGCAATCAAATAGCTGTATATTTCTGGCTTCAATCCAGAATCTCGAATGTCAATAACTAATTTGACTGCATCCTTGTAATTCCCCTCCTCCTGACAAGAAGATCAAAGCTTATAAGACATGGATATAACTTGGCAAAGCAAATCCTGGAAGCAGGAAAGTTCTGCATCACAGCCCTTCAATCTAAAGAATCCCCCCAAGAGTATACAAATTTTATTTTGCACAAAATGCACTGCGTATTAGTAACAGAAAAATCCTCTTACCTTCTCACTCCTCAAATAACTAATACAACTAAAAGACATCATCAACTGAACTTTTTAGCTATTTTAGAAAATATTTTAAAACCAAATGTCCAGCCTAAAAGAATTTAACTAGTTAAAATTGGCCCATCACTATATTTAAATTCGAACGTTGTTGTTCGCATATTTTTTTCTACTTTTCGCTGTTATAGATCATTAATTATCGAACAAATCTTAACAAAGTTAAAAGAAGCTTTTCCCATCAGTTCTTATTGTTATTGTTTTTGTGGCAATGTTAAGATTTTGAAATAATAGACATTGGTAAATTGTTAGTGTATGCAATGAAAAAAATGTGTTCAACTCTATGACTAAAAATAAATAAATTTTAGTGTCTTAACAGTTTGTTTAAAGATTCACCCGCTTTCCTTATTTTAATTATATACCAAAATTAGTGTTGTATAGACTTCCAAATACATGAATTAAACTTCCAGAGACTTTTACTTACTCTCTTTATACACCATCCTCTCTGTTTCCCGAGACTTGCTTGTATCTATCCTTATTAGATTGTCCAAATTTACCCGCATAAACTAACCTGCTTTATGTATTGTCAATTCCAAAGTATCTTTCTTGCTCAAATACTTGAGCTCCATTTACTACTGCTACAGAATCTCATAACCAAGAGAGTTACTTCTTCAACGATGTTGAACGAAAATCTTTCATCACTTTTGGTTAATTTCAGAATCATTCACAAAGTCAGATCACCATTTTGGAATCATGTCCTTGGTTCGAGAGATCTCCTTGTTCTAAATCATGTATACGAACCATTTTCGGAATTAGATCTCACTTAAGAGATTATTTGGCAAATAAGGTAATGAATCACAACCACAACTTTTTTTTGTTGTTCATTTCATTTAATACCGGTTACAGCGTGAGAGAGAAATCTTCTACATATATCTCTCATCTCTCTGTTGGTCCTCAAGACCTTCATGTCTTTCAAAACTTTTTTTGTTCAAAGTCTCTGGAATTCATGTCAGAAATCATAAAATAATTGGAATCCCGAATGGTATGCTTTACTGCATATAACATTTGTTGCACTATGCTATATGCTACTCCCTCTGTTCCAATTTATGTGAACCTATTTGACTGGGCACGGAATTTAAGATAGAAATGAAGACTTCTAAAATCTATGGTCCTAAATAAGCCATAACATTTATGTGGCTACAAATCTTTTGAGATGGGTGGTGTTAAACATGCTAGAGTATTTGTGTGACTATAAAAGCTTCTAATTGAGGGTAGAATCGAAAGTTTATGTAAAATTATCTTCAAATCTAGAAAGAGGTCATTCTTTTTTTAAGAGACCAAAAATGAAATAGGTTCACATAAACAAGAACGGAGGAAGTAGTTTCTTAATTAACTTTTTCCTTATTTGCCAAAGAATCTCTGAAGCGAGATCTGAGATATTTCTAATATTAGATCATATCCACACCTTGGAACAAGGAGATGCCCTTGACCAGAGATATGATATCCGCAAATGGTGATATGATTTTGTAAATGGTGCTGATATTCACCAAAAGTCTCTTTCGGCATCATTGAAGAAGAGAGCTCTCCTGGTCACAAGATTCTTTAGCAGTAAATGGAGCTCAAGTATCTGAGGAAGAATGTTTTGAATTAGCAATACTAGAAGCAAATTAACTTATGCTTGTAAATTTGGACAATTCAACCAGGATAGACACAAGCAAGTCTTGGAAAATGAAGAAAAAAAAAAGTGTCTATAAAGAAAGTGAGTCTCTGAAAGTCTATACTACACTAATGTTGGTCTATATTTAATTTAAAAGAAAAGGAAAAGCAGGTACTTCTTTAAAATTATATATGTGAGTGTGTGTGTACCACACCTGAAGTTACTACCCGACCTTTTTCCACTCTAATGGGTATTAACCTCTTTCTTTCTGATATAATAAGACATTGGACCATGTCACTTCCTCAAAAATAAAATAAAGAGCAGTTTAACTGGAAAACAGAATATGGAGCAACAAATTCACAGCGAAGCAGTTCAACATGCTGAATCCAATACCAGCATTGATGAGTAACAATAACCAAAGAAACCACATTTTAGTGGAAGATCTAAAATACCGATAGAGAACATGTCAATAGTTTAAGGAGTTCTACAACCATTAAGGATTAAGGAAAAATTCCACCTACATTATATGCTCTCCTCTCAACTTTTATTGGCATTCTTTTCCATTTTGGTGTGGGAAAAACAGATCAGAGCCAATTGAACATTGACCATGTCCTGTTTACGCCAATACCAAGTTCCTGTCATCCAACCTATTAAACCCTTTGAAAATGCCAAAATGGAGAAAAACACTCATCCTGCTAATTTGCCATAAAGGCAATATAAACATGGCCTCTTAAAGGAGAAAATTTTTACGAGTTTTATGCGAGCAACGAAGTTTTCACAGAAGAATCTTAGGACAAAAAAATTAAGAGTTTTGAGGACCTTTTCCCTCCTTCCACACCCCCATATCTTTGTAGCTTTTTTGCATCATCACCTGCATATTCTTATGCCATTCACATGCAAACCTTCACATACACAGAAAGCACATCAAGCACCTTTTTCTTCACCCTTCAACCAAACTCATTCAGTGCCTTCTTGAAGAGAACAAAGAAAAAGAAAAGAAGAAGAGTAGAAAAGGGGTGCAATGGAAGCAAGTGACATATGAAGAACCAGATAACTTGGCTTTGTTGGGTTAGCTGAACTGCTATTGCAAGTTGCATGAAATATGACCGGCAAGGCTGTGCGGGAGGTTTTTATGGCACGGTGAGGAGAGCAGCTAAGTTGGACAAATAGGGTACACTTTGGATATGAGTGAAAAGAGATGGGCAAGGGACTAATCAAATTTCTTAATTAAGAATGATATGTTTTTCGCCCTTAAAGATAAAGTGCACGGCTTGTTTAAAGTCTATGAACATTTAACCTACATAGACTTTTTGATTAACTGGTAAAAGATAGAAAAAATTCAGTAGCTTCTGGTGCACTCTACCATTCGGGATTAGAAAACACGTCTGTGTTTGTCCACCATCAACAGTCGGAAAAAAAATAGTGGCTTAGGTTCACATCATATTCCTAGTCTACATGTATTCTAGTCTTGGAGCTTCAACATACCACCCATGGAGAAAAGTTCAGAATACGAATGCAAAATTAATAGTAAATGATAATTAATACATTGTACTTTTCCTAAATTACCCAAATGCAATAGTTGGATGATCTCTACGTGAAAACAAACCAATTGCACATCAAGAATGACACACTATATGTACCTGTAAAATGGAATATATAAGCATATATATTAGTATCGCACACAGCACATGGCATTCAGACTCTTACCTATCAGCTAATGGAGAGTGCTTTATAACTGTATCACTAAATTTTCTACTTTATACATATAATCATTCTAAATTTAAAACTTAGGAAAGATATTCTCATAACTTTTTAACAACCAATTCCACCTAGCTAACTAAAAGGTTAGTGACTATATCAGGATTACCATCACCTTCCAGGAAAGCAGGGGCATAAGCAGGATTTTTCATAAGCGCTGTCGATATTTAAAGGAGTGAACAGATAAGAAAATCACTGCTGTCAGATCATATTTTAAAAACAAAATTCAAATCATATAAAAAAGTTCAAGTATATTGCTATCTCCTCGACGAGTTTTTACTTTTGAAACATTCATAATTATCCTCATTAAGAATAATACTAAATAATTCTTTTTCCATATAACGAACCAAACAATCACTCAATGCTTATTATTTATGTGATTCTGCAAATTGGTCTTAACCAACTTCATCCCGAAAAAGAAGATGTGTATTCTTACCACTTACAATGGAAGCAGCAGAAAAAGATAAATTATTCTGCGTACATCACACGATTTGGACTTATGCCAATTGGTTTTGTTTGTCCTTAACATCCGAGAGGTCAATGGTTCAATCCCTGCTAACATATATGCTTTTAAGCACAGATAAGGCAAAAATATCTCAATAAACACGCATGTAAAATTGGCGGGGTTTGAACACATGACCTCAATTAGAAGAGAGAGGTGCTCAACCAGCCAAGCTATGGAGCAGTTGTGTCAAGCAGTTGGTGCATATCCCATATTTTGTTTATGCAAATTAATTACTTATGCATATTTAGTAAACTTCTCCTACTAAGCGGTGTCACCGCTTGAACCTACATGTGTCCTCCCCTGCAAACAAGATAACTGGTAGGAGACGCCCTTATGCACATCTGAGTATGCTATTTGCACCCTCAACACCTCCTTCACAGAAAAGACAGCTTCCCCCTCACACCCACCACCAATATGAAGATATGACCGAGTTAACATATCGTAAGGTTGGGCTTCAATCAACTCAGCTCATCTCCACGAGCCGGTGTACAACCCCCCCCCCCAAATTATTCGCCTCAATCAGCTTATTCACCGATCTAAACATTACCATGAGCATCGTCTCTTATTGACAATTATACCCATTTTGAATTCTCAAAAATACCCTTAACAGTATACTGGAGTACATTAACATGGGAGGATTTCCTGTCTTTTTGCAAAAAGCAAATCCAACGTATTTGGTACTGCCAATCCCCCTCTCCCTAGTCCCTAATGAGTCTCCCTCTCCCCTCTATCTCTCTCTTCTGCTTTTCTTCTTTCCCACCCTCTTTAAGATTATTAGATTCTCATGAGCATTATCAAAGTAAATGGATATCATGGTCTAATCTCTAAAAACTAACACGTATGTTTAATTTTGGTAAACCCCTAATATGTTTGATTAAACCCACTTTCATCACTGCATTTTGTTTTCATGATAGAGATTTTAGGGCGACCCAGGGAAGAAGATGACGTTTCAACAGCAATGGAGCCTCTCGTGATCCCCCTTTGAAATCAAGCATTCTCTGTAATTGAACACCATAAGAGTTTGATCTTCTTCATTATTTGCCATATTTTTCTTGTATTATGGAAGTGAGAGAGAATTTATTGAAGGCATAGAAACTTAAAGGTTTCATCCCTTATTAGTAATTATATCGCTAATCTCTTCAAACCTGTTGAGAAGAGAAACAAAAGATGGACAAGTAAAAATTTAAAAAGAAGGCTTGTGAAATGAAAGAGAAAAAGTGGGCAGCAGAAGAGGGAGG